>CM076536.1:518354-545675 GCA_038429875.1 Poecile montanus
TGGGGACAGAGGGGACACAGGGGTGGCAGTGAGGGGACAGAGGGGACCCAGGGGTGGCAGTGAGGGGACCCAGGGGTGGCAGTGAGGGGACACAGGGGACAGAGGGGACACAGAGCCGCTGTCCCCAGCTGAATGACCCGAGCCAGCCCAACGACGAGGGCATCACGGCGCTGTCCCAGGGTGGCAGTGAGGGGACACAGGGGACAGGAGGTGGCAGTGAGGGGACACAGGGGTGGCAGTGAGGGGACACAGAGCTGCTGTCCCCAGCTGAACGACCCGAGCCAGCCCAACGACGAGGGCATCACGGGGCTGTCCCAGGGTGGCAGTGAGGGGACACAGGGGACACAGGGGACACAGGGGTGGCAGTGAGGGGACAGAGGGGACAGTGGGGACACAGGGGTGGCAGTGAGGGGACAGAGGGGACACAGAGCCGCTGTCCCCAGCTGAACGACCCGAGCCAGCCCAACGACGAGGGCATCACGGCGCTGTCCCAGGGTGGCAGTGAGGGGACAGTGGGGCACAGGGGTGACACAGGGGTGGCAGTGAGGGGACACAGGGGCACAGGGGTGACACAGGGGTGGCAGTGAGGGGGACACAGAGCCGCTGTCCCCAGCTGAACGACCCGAGCCAGCCCAACGACGAGGGCATCACGGCGCTGCACAACGCGATCTGCGGCAGCAACTACGGAATCGTGGAGTTCCTGATCGCCAGCGGGGCCAACGTCAACTCCCCCGACAGCCACGGATGGTGACACACTGGGGGACACTGGGGACACTGGGGACACTGGGACACTGGGGACACTGGGGACACTGGGGGGACGCTGGGGACACTGGGGACACTGGGGACATCACTGGGGACACTGGGGACATCACTGGGGACACTGGGGACACTGGGGGGACACTGGGGACATCACTGGGGACACTGGGGACACTGGGGACACTGGGGGACATCACTGGGGACATCACTGGGGACATCACTGGGGACACTGGGGGGACACTGGGACAGGGGGGATCCCAACATTCCCCGATTGGGGTCCCCAGCCCCTCAGTGACCCCAAAAATCCCCCCAAACCCACCCAAACCCCAGGGACCCCCAAACCCCAGGGACCCCTCAGGTTTTGGGGTGTCCCCTGATTTTTGGGTGTCCCCTGATTTTGGGGTGTCCCCAGGACCCCCCTGCACTGCGCAGCGTCCTGTAACGACACCGGGGTCTGTGTCACCCTGGTGACCCCAATAACCCCAGGGACCCCCAAACCCCAGGGACCCCTGACATTTTGGGGTGTCCCCTCAGGTTTTGGGGTGTCCCCTCAGTTTTTGGGGTGTCCCCTGATTTTTGGGTGTCCCCAGGACCCCCCTGCACTGCGCAGCGTCCTGTAACGACACCGGGGTCTGTGTCACCCTGGTGACCCCAGTGACCCCAATAACCCCCAAACCCCAGGGGACCCCTCAGGTTTTGGGGTGTCCCCTGATTTTGGGGTGTCCCCTGATTTTGGGGTGTCCCCAGGACCCCCCTGCACTGCGCAGCGTCCTGTAACGACACCGGCGTCTGCGTCGCCCTCGTCCGTCACGGCGCCGCCATTTTCGCCACCACGGGCAGCGACGGCAGCTGGCCGTGGAGAAATGCGACCCGTACCGGGAGGGCTACGCCGACTGCTCCAGTTACCTTACTGGTGCGGACTGGGAGGGACTGGGGGGGACTGGGGTGATGGGGGATATGGGTTATGGGGGGATCTGACTGCTCCAGTTACCTTACTGGTGGGCACTGGGAGGGACTGGGGGGCACTGGGAGGGACTGGGGGGGACTGGGAGGGACTGGGGGGGACTGGGAGGGACTGGGGGGCACTGGGAGGGACTGGGGTGATGGGGGATATGGGGTTAATGGGTTATGGGGGGATCTGACTTCTCCAGTTACCTTACTGGTGGGCACTGGGAGGGACTGGGGGACACTGGGGTGATGGGGGATATGGGGTTAATGGGTTATGGGGGGATCTGATTGCTCCAGTTACCTTACTGGTGAGCACTGGGAGGGACTGGGGGGGACTGGGGGGGACTGGGAGAGGGCTTTGGGGTTACTGGGGGGGACTGGGGGGACTGGGAGGGACTGGGAGGGACTGGGAGAGGGCTTTAGGGTCACTGGGAGGGACTGGGGGACACTGGGAGAGAGTTTTGGGGTGATTTGGGGTTGTGGGGGTACTTTTGTTGTTGTTTTGGAGTAACAATTTGGGATTTGGGGCAGTTTTTGGGTACATTTCGGGGTTTTTGGGGCAGTTTTGGGTTTCAGGGCAGGTTTTGGGGTAACAATTTGGGATTTTGGGCAGTTTTTGGGTAACATTTCAGGGTTTTTGGGGGCAGTTTTGGGGTTTCAGGGCAGGTTTTGGGTAACAATTTGGTTTTTTTGGGTAACAATTTCATGTTTTTGATAACATTTCAGGATTTTTGGGAAACATTTGGGGTTTTTTTGATCCCCCAGAGGTGGAGCAGGGCATGGGGGTGCTGAACAGCGGCGTGGTGTACGCGCTCTGGGATTACAGTGTGGGATTTGGGGATTTTGGGGCAGTTTTGGGGTAACAATTTGGGGTTTTTTGGTAACATTTTGGGGTTTTTGTGTAACATTTTGTATTTTTCAATAACATTTCGGGTTTTTTTGATCCCCAGAGGTGGAGCAGGGTATGGGGGTGCTGAACAGCGGCGTGGTGTACGCGCTCTGGGATTACAGCGCCGAGTTTGGGGATTTTGGGGCAGTTTTGGGGTTCCAGGGCAGTTTTGGGGTTTTTGTGTAACAATTTGGGGTTTTTGGTAACAATTTGAGTTTTTTTGATAACATTTTGTATTTTTTTGATCCCCAGAGGTGGAGCAGGGGATGGGGGTGCTGAACAGCGGCGTGGTGTACGCGCTCTGGGATTACAGTGCAGAATTTGGGGCAGTTTTGGGGTTTCAGGGCAGTTTTGGGGTAACATTTTGGGGTTTTTGTGTAACAATTTGGGGTTTTTGGTAACAATTTGAGTTTTTTTGATAACATTTTGTATTTTTTTGATCCCCCAGAGGTGGAGCAGGGGATGGGGGTGCTGAACAGCGGCGTGGTGTACGCGCTCTGGGATTACAGTGCAGAATTTGGGGCAGTTTGGGGTTTCAGGGCAGTTTTGGGGTAACATTTTGGGGTTTTGTGTAACAATTTGGGGTTTTTGGTAACAATTTGAGTTTTTTTGATAACATTTTGTATTTTTTGATCCCCAGAGGTGGAGCAGGGCATGGGGGTGCTGAACAGCGGCGTGGTGTACGCGCTCTGGGATTACAGCGCCGAGTTCGGGGACGAGCTCTCGTTCCGGGAGGGGGAGCCGGTGACGGTTCTGCGCCGGGAGCCCCCCGAGGAGCTGGAGTGGTGGTGGGGGTCCCTGTACGGCCACGAGGGATACGTGCCACGGAACTACTTTGGGGTGAGGAGGGGTCCCCAGGGGTGGGGAGGGGTCCCAAGGGTGACAGGGGGGTGAGGAAGGGTCCCCAGGGGTGGTGGGGGTCCCTGGGGGGGGTCCCTGTACGGCCACGAGGGATACGGGCCATGGAACTACTTCGGGGTGGGGAGGGGTCCCAAGGGTGGGGAGGGGGCTCTGGGATGGGGAGGGGGCTCTGAGGGTCCCCAGGGGTGGGGAGGGGTCCCTAAGTGGTCCCGGGGGTGGGGAGGGGCTCTGGGGGTCCCCAAGGATGGGGAGGGGTCCCCAGGGGTCCCCAAGGGTGGGGAGGGGTCCCAGGGGTCCCCAAGGGTGGGGAGGGGTCTCTGAGGGTCCCCGGGGGTGGGGAGGGGTCCCTGGGGGTGGGGAGGGGTCCCCAAGGATGGGGAGGGGTCCCGGGGGTCACCTAAAGGGAGATTTGGGGAGGGGGAAATGGGGATTTGGGGAGGGGGTCCCAGAGCCCCTCCATGACCCTGGGGGGGTTTTGGGATATTTTTGGGGAGGTTTGGGATAATTTGGGGGTTTTTGGGTTTTTTTAGGATAATTTTGGGGTTTTTTTGGGATAATTTTTGAGGGGGATTTTTGGGATATTTTTGGGGGGTTTTTTTTGGGATTATTTTTGGGTGTTTTTTTGGGATATTTTTTTGGGATTTTTGGGATATTTTTGGGATAATTTTTGGGATATTTTTGGGATATTTTTCAGGGGGATTTTTGGGACATTTTTGGGTTTTTTTGGGATAATTTTGGGGGGTTTTTTTGGGATATTTTGGGATAATTTTGGGGGGTTTTTTTGGGATATTTTTGGGATATTTTTGGGGGTTTTGGGGTATTTTTGAGATATTTTTTGGGATATTTTCGCGGGTTTTTTGGGATATTTTGGGGATATTTTTTGGGATATTTTTGGGGTTTTTTTGGATATTTTTTGGGATATTTTTGGGATATTTTTTGGGATATTTTTGGGATATTTTTTGGATATTTTTGGGATATTTTTGGGGATATTTTTGGGATATTTTGGGGATGGTTTTCTGGGATATTTTTTGGGGTTTTTTTGGGATATTTTTTGGGATATTTTTGGGATATTTTTCGCGGGTTTTTTGGGATATTTTTGGGGGGGTGTTTTGGGATATTTTGGGGGTTTTTTTTGGGATATTTTTGGGGTTTTTTGGGATATTTTGGGGGCGGATTTTTGGGTTATTTTTGGGTTTTTTTTTTAGGATATTTTTGGGGGGATTTTTTGGGGATATTTTTTGGGGGGTTTTGGGATATTTTTGGGGGTTTTTTTGGGATATTTTGGGTTTTTTTGGGGATAATTTTGGGGGATTTTTTGGTTTTTTTTGGGATATTTTTTGGGGTTATTTTTGGGACATTTTGGGGTTTTTTTGGGGATATTTTTTGGGGGTTTTTTTTGGGATTTTTTGGGGTTATTTTTGGGATTTTTTGGGGATATTTTTGGGGGGTTTTGGGGTATTTTTGAGATATTTTTTGGGATATTTTTCGCGGGTTTTTTGAGATATTTTTTGGATATTTTTCGCGGGTTTTTTTGGGATATTTTTTGGGATATTTTTGGGATATTTTTGGATGGTTTTTTGGGATATTTTGGGTTATTTTTGGGATATTTTTGGGTTATTTTTTGGGATATTTTTGGGGGGTTTTTTTGGGATATTTTTGGGTTTTTTTGGGATAATTTTGGGGGGATTTTTTTGGTTTTTTTTTGGATATTTTTGGGGGGGATTTTTGGGATATTTTTTGGGATATTTTTGGGTTATTTTTGGGGGTTTTTTTTGGGATAATTTTTGGGTTATTTTTGGGATATTTTGGGGGGGGTTTTTGGGATATTTTGGGGGGGGTGTTTTGGGATATTTTGGGTGTTTTTTGGGATATTTTTGGGGGATTTTTGGGATATTTTTGAGATATTTTTTGGGGGTTTTTTTTTGGGATATTTTTGGGGATTTTTGGGGTATTTTTGAGATATTTTTTGGGATATTTTTCGCGAGTATTTTTGGGATATTTTTGGGATATTTTTGGGGGGTTTTTTGGGATATTTTTGGTGTTTTTTTGGGATAATTTTGGGGGATTTTTGGATATTTTTGGGGTTTTGTTTTGGATATTTTTTTGGGAGTTTTGGGGTATTTTTGAGATATTTTTTGGGATATTTTTCGCGGGTTTTTTCGGGATATTTTTGGGATATTTTTCAGGGGGATTTTTGGGACATTTTGGGGTTTTTTTGGGGATATTTTTGGGATATTTTTGGGGTTTTTTTGGGATATTTTTGGGTTATTTTGGGATTTTTTGGGGGCATTTTTGGGATATTTTTGGGGGATATTTTTTGGGGTTTCTTTGGGATATTTTGGGGGGGATTTTCGGGATATTTTTGGGGTTTTCTTTGGAATATTTTTGGGGGATTTTTGGGATATTTTGGGGCGGATTTTTGGGATATTTCTGTGATAATTTTTGGGGTTTTTTTGGGATATTTTTGGTGTTTTTTGGGGGATTTTTGGGATGTTTTTTGGGACATTTTGGGATATTTTTGGGATATTTTTTGGGTTATTTTTGGGGATATTTTTGGGGGATTTTTGGGATATTTTTTGGGATATTTCTGGGATAATTTTTGGGATATTTTTGGGATATTTTTGGGGATATTTTTTGGGATATTTTTGGGTTATTTTTGGGATATTTTTTGGGATATTTCTGGGATAATTTTTGGGATATTTTTGGGATATTTTTGGGATTTTTTTGGGGATATTTTTGGGGATATTTTTGGGGGATTTTTGGGTTATTTTTGGGACATTTTGGGATATTTTTGGGGATATTTTTGGGATAATTTTTGGGTTATTTTTGGGACATTTTTGGGGTATTTTTGGGGTAATTTTTAGGATAATTTTTGGGGGGATTTTTGGGATATTTTGGGGGGGGTTTTTTGGGGATTTTTGGGATAATTTTGCGGGGTTTTTTTTGGGACATTTTGGGATATTTTTTGGGATATTTTGGGGGGGATTTTTGGGATATTTTTTGGGATAATTTTTGGGTTATTTTTGGGATATTTTTTTGGATATTTCTGGGATAATTTTTGGGATATTTTTGGGTTATTTTTGGGTTATTTTTGGGATATTTTGGGGTTATTTTTGGGATATTTTGGGGTTATTTTTGGGATATTTTTGGGATATTTTTTGGGATAATTTTTGGGATATTTTTGGGATATTTCTGGGATAATTTTTGGGATATTTTGGGATATTTTTGGGATTTTTTTTGGGTTATTTTTGGGATAATTTTGGGTTATTTTTGGGATAATTTTGGGATTGTTTTTGGGACATTTTTGGGGCGGGGGTCTCACCTCTCTCCCCTCTCTCCCCTCCCCCAGCTCTTCCCGAGGGTTCGGCCGCAGCGGAAGAAAATCTGAGGGGGGGGGAGGGGCCTGGACCCCTCCCCAAATTCAGCCCCTCCCCCTCCCCTCCCCTCCCCCTCCCCCGGTGTCCCCTCCCCTTCCCGGGTTTTTTTGGGAATTTTTGGGAATTAAAGCCTTTGGATGCTCATTTTGGGGAGGGGTCTCCGGTGTTTTCTGTCAATTGGGGAGGGGGAGATCGAGGGGTGGAAACGAATTTTATTGGCAGGGGGGGGAGGGAGGGGGGGTCCCGAAATTCCCGCTCCGTCCATCCCAAAAAATTCCTGTAACATCCTAAAAAATCCCAGCCCAAAAAATTCCTGTTCCATCCCAAAAAATTCCTGTAACATCCCAAAAATCCCAGCCCAAAAAATTCCTGTAACATCCCAAAAAATTCCTGTAACATCCCAAAAAATTCCTGTTCCATCCCAAAAATCCCATCCCAAAAATTCCTGTAACATCCCAAAAAATTCCTGTTCCATCCCAAAAATCCCATCCCAAAAAATTCCTGTTCCATCCCAAAAATCCCATCCCAAAAAATTCCTGTAACATCCCAAAAATTCCTGTTCCATCCCAAAAATCCCATCCCAAAAATCCCATCCCAAAAATTCCTGTAACATCCCAAAAAATTCCTGTAACATCCCAAAAAATTCCTGTTCCATCCCAAAAATCCCATCCCAAAAATTCCTGTAACATCCCAAAAATTCCTGTAACATCCCAAAAATCCCAGCCCAAAAAATTCCTGTAACATCCCAAAAAATTCCTGTAACATCCCAAAATTCCTGTTCGTCCCAAAAATCCCATCCCAAAAAATCCCAGCTCCATCCCAAAATTCCTGTTCCATCCCAAAAAATTCCTGTTCCATCCCAAAAAATTCCTGTAACATCCCAAAAATTCTGTAACATCCCAAAAATCCCATCCCAAAAAATCCCAGCTCCATCCCAAAATTCCTGTTCCATCCCAAAAAATCCCATCCCAAAAAATTCCTGTAACATCCCAAAAATCCCATCCCAAAAAATTCCTGTTCTATCCCAAAAAATTCTGCTGCATCCCAAAATTCCTGTAACATCCCAAAAATTCCTGCTCCATCCCAAAAAATCCCAGCTCCATCCCAAAATTCCTGTTCTGTCCATCCCAAAAAATCCCATCCCAAAAAATTCCTGTAACATCCCAAAAATCCCATCCCAAAAAATTCCTGTTGCATCCCAAAAAATCCCATCCTAAAAATTCCTGTAACATCCCAAAAATTCCTGTTCTGTCCATCCCAAAAATCCCATCCCAAAAAATTCCTGTTGCATCCCAAAAAATCCCATCCTAAAAATTCCTGTAACATCCCAAAAATTCCTGTTCTGTCCATCCCAAAAATCCCATCCCAAAAATTCCTGTAACATCCCAAAATTCCTGTAACATCCCAAAAATCCCATCCCAAAAATCCCATCCCAAAAAATTCCTGTAACATCCCAAAAATTCCTGTTCTGTCAATCCCAAAAAATCCCAGCCCAAAAAATTCCTGTAACATCCCAAAAAATCCTATCCCAAAAATCCCATCCCAAAAATCCCAGCTCCATCCCCAAATTCCGTTTTCTCCATCCCAAAAATCCACCCGGGAACGAGGGGGGAGGGGAAATCTGGGGTTGGGGGGGGCTGGGAAAGTTCTGGAAGGTTCTGGAAAGTTCTGGAAGGTTCTGGAAGGTTCTGGAAAGTTCTGGGAGGTTCCGGGAGGTTCTGGAAGGTTCCGGGAGGTTCTGGAAAGTTCTGGGAGGTTCTGGAAAGTTCTGGGAGGTTCTGGAAGGTTCTGGAAGGTTCTGGAATGTTCCACGGATGATTCCCAAGGAATCCCAAATTCCCCAACGATGATGGAGCCGCTCTGGGGAGGTTCTGGAAGGTTCCGGAAGGTTCTGGGAGGTTCTGGGAGGTTCTGGGAGGTTCCAGAAGGTTCCAGGGATGATTCCAGCAGGGAATTCCCAACGATGACGGAGCCTGGAAGGTTCTGGGATGTTCTGGAAGGTTCCATGGATTATTCCAATTAGGAATTCCCAACAAGGATGGACTCTGGGATGCTCTGGGATGTTCTGGGATGTTCTGGAAGGTTCCAGGAATGATTTCACCCATGAATTCCCCGTTATTTTCCGGCGATCAGGGGGTTTCTCAGCACCACGATGACGGAGTCTGGGATGTTCTGGGAGGTTCTGGGATGTTCTGGGATGCTCTGGGATGTTCTGGAAGGTTCCAGGATGATTCCAGCTGTGAATTCCCCGTTATTTCCCAGCAATCAGGGGGTTTCGGAGCACCACGATGACGGAGTCTGGGATGCTCTGGGATGCTCTGGGATGTTCTGGGATGTTCTGGAAGGTTCCAGGATGATTCCAGGTGTGAATTCCCCGTTATTTCCCGGCTATCAGGGGGTTTCGGAGCACCACGATGACGGAGTCTGGGATGCTCTGGGATGTTCTGGGATGTTCTGGGATGTTCTGGGATGTTCTGGAAGGTTCTGGAAGGTTCTGGGATGTTCCAGGATGATTCCAGCTGTGAATTCCCCGTTATTTCCCAGCGATCAGGGGGTTTCGGAGCACCACGATGACGGAGTCTGGGATGCTCTGGGATGTTCTGGGATGTTCTGGGATGTTCTGGAAGGTTCTGGGATGTTCCAGGAATGATTCCCATCAGGAATTTGTTATTTCCCAGCGATCAGGGGGTTTCTCAGGACCACGATGACGGAGTCTGGGATGTTCTGGAAGGTTCTGGGATGTTCTGGGATGCTCTGGGATGTTCTGGGATGTTCTGGGATGTTCTGGAAGGTTCCAGGATGATTCCAATCAGGAATTCCCCGTTATTTCCCGGCAATCAGGGGGTTTCTCAGCACCACGATGACGGAGTCTCCGCGCAGGAACATTTTGGAGATGTACCGGTCCTTGTTGACGGGTTTGGATTTCTTCTTCCCTTTGCCGCTCTTGGGCACCTCCGTCCACATCTCCTTGACGTTCTCCAGCACCATGTTACAGTGCCTGCCGGAAAAACGGGATTGGGACGGGAAAAATGGGATTTGGGGGGGAAAAAAACGGGATTTGGGGGGGAAAAACGGGATTTGGGGGGAAAAAACGGGATTTGGGGGGGAAAAAACCTGGGTTTGGGGGGAAAAAACGGGATTTGGGGGGGAAAAAATGGGATTTGGGGGGGAAAAAACTGGGTTTGGGGGGAAAAAAACGGGATTTGGGGGGGAAATCCAGGATTTGGGGGGAAAAAACCAAGGATGGGGGGAAAAAAATGGGATTTGGGGGGAAAAAAAGGGATTTGGGGGGAAAAAACGGGATTTGGGATGGGAAATCCAGGATTCAGGGGAAAAAAATGGGATTTGGGGAAAAAAACGGGATTTGGGGGGGGAAATCCAGGATTTGGGGGGAAAAAACGGGATTTGGGGGGGAAAAAGACCTGGGTTTGGGGGGGGAAAAACGGGATTGGGACGGGAAAAATGGGATTTTGGGGGGAAAAAACGGGATTTGGGGGGAAAAACCTGGGTTTGTGGGGAAAAAATTGGAGTTGGGGGGGAAAAATGGGATTTGGGGGGAAAAAATGGGATTTGGGGGGAAAATTCAGGATTTGGGGGGGAAAAAACTGGGATTTGGGGGGGAAAAAACCTGGGTTTGGGGGGGAAATCCAGGACTTGGGGGGAAAAAACCTGGGTTTGAGACGGGAAAAAACGGGATTTGGGACGGGAAATCCAGGATTCAGGGGGAAAAAAATGGGATTTGGGGGGGAAAAAAATGGATTTGGGTGGAAAAATCTGGGATTTGGGGGGAAAAATGGAATTTTTTGGGGAAAAAAAAGGGATTTGGAGGGCATAAACCAGGATTTGCTGGGGGGGAAAAAAAATGGATTTGGGGACTTTGAGGACCTCAGGGACACCTTGGGGACACCACGGTGACTCCAGGGACACTCCGAGGATCTTGGGGACACCTTGGGGACACTCTGGGGACCCTGGGGTCACTGGGGTGACACCTTGGGGACCCTGGGGTCACCCTGGGGACACCTTGGGGATGCTCTGGGGACCCTGGGGTCACTGTGGTGTCCCTGGGGACACCCTGGGGATACCTTGGGGACACCTTGAGGTCACAGAGCTGACCTTGGGGACACTCTGGGGACACCTTGGGGACACTCTGGGGACACTTTGGTGACCCTGGGGTCACTGTGGTGACACCTTGGGGACACTGGTGACACCTTGGGGACCCTGGGGACACTCTGGGGTCACTGTGGTGACATTTTGGGGACCCTGGTGACACCTTGGGGACACCCTGGGGACACCTTGGGGACACTTTGGGGACACCTTGGGGACACTTTGGGGACCCTGGGGTCACTGTGGTGACATTTTGGGGACCCTGGTGACACCTTGACGACACTCTGGGGACACCTTGGGGACACTTTGGGGACCCTGGGGACACCTTGGGGACACTCTGGGGACCCTGGGGTCACTGTGGTGTCCCTGGGGACGCCCTGGGGATACCTTGGGGACACCTTGAGGTCACAGAGCTGACCTTGGGGACACTCTGGGGACACCTTGGGGACACTGGGGACACTTTGGGGACACTGGGGACACTCTGGGGACACTTTGGGGACCCTGGTGACACTCTGGGGACACCCTGGGGATACCTTGAGGACACCTTGAGGTCACAGAGCTGACCTTGGGGACACTCTGGGGACACCTTGGGGACACTGGGGACACTCTGGGGACACTTTGGGGACCCTGGTGACACTCTGGGGACACCCTGGGGATACCTTGAGGACACCTTGAGGTCACAGAGCTGACCCTGGGGTCACCGTGGTGACACCTTGGGGACACTGGGGACACTTTGGTGACCCTGGGGTCACTGTGGTGACACCTTGGGGACACTCTGGGGACACTTTGGGGACACTTTGGGGACACTGGGGACACTTTGGGGACACCCTGGGGATACCTTGAGGACACCTTGAAGTCACAGAGCTGACCTTGGGGTCACTCTGGGGACACTTTGGGGACACTTTGGGGACACTTTGGGGACACCTTGGGGACACTCTGGGGACATTTCCTCACCTGTCAAACGCTTTAACACGCCCCAGCAGTTTTTTGTTGTTGCGGCAGTTGATCAGCACCTGGGTGTTGTTCTGGGGACACTTTGGGGACACCTTGGGGACACTTTGGGGACACTCTGGGGACACTTTGGGGACACTTTGGGGACATTTCCTCACCTGTCAAAGGCTTTCACACGCCCCAGGAGCTTTTTGTTGTTGCGGCAGTTGATCAGCACCTGGGTGTTGTTCTGGGGACACTCTGGGGACACCCTGGGGACACTTTGGGGACACTTTGGGGACACTTTGGGGACACTCTGGGGACATTTCCTCACCTGTCAAAGGCCTTGACGCGCCCCAGCAGTTTTTTGTTGTTGCGGCAGTTGATCAGCACCTGGGTGTTGTTCTGGGGACACTTTGGGGACACTCTGGGGACACCTTGGGGACACCTTGGGGACACTCTGGGGACACTTTGGGGACACTCTGGGGACACTTTGGGGACACCTTGGGGACACTCTGGGGACACTGTGACTCACCTGTCGAAGGTCTTCACGCGCCCCAGGAGCTTTTTGTTGTTGCGGCAGTTGATCAGCACCTGGGTGTTGTTCTGGGGCTCTTTGGGGACACTCTGGGGACACTTTGGGGACACCTTGGGGACACTTTGGGGACATTTCCTCACCTGTCAAAGGCTTTAACACGTCCCAGCAGTTTCTTCTTGTTGCGGCAGTTGATCAGCACCTGGGTGTTGTTCTGGGGACACTCTGGGGACACTTTGGGGACACTTTGGGGACACTTTGGGGACACTCTGGGGACAGTTTGGGGACACCCTGGTGACACTTTGGGGACACTTTGGGGACACTCTGGGGACACCTTGGGGACACCTTGGGGACCCTGGTGACACTTTGGGGACATTTCCTCACCTGTCGAAGGCCTTGACGCGCCCCAGGAGCTTTTTGTTGTTGCGGCAGTTGATCAGCACCTGGGTGTTGTTCTGGGGACACCCTGGGGACACTTTGGGGACACTCTGGGGACACCCTGGGGACACCCTGGGGACACTTTGGGGACACTGTGACTCACCTGTCAAAGGCTTTAACACGCCCCAGGAGCTTTTTGTTGTTGCGGCAGTTGATCAGCACCTGGGTGTTGTTCTGGGGACACTTTGGGGACACTTTGGGGACACTTTGGGGACACCTTGAGGACACTTTGGGGACATTTCCTCACCTGTCAAACGCTTTCACGCGCCCCAGGAGTTTTTTGTTGTTGCGGCAGTTGATCAGCACCTGGGTGTTGTTCTGGGGGCTCTTTGGGGACACCTTGGGGACACCCTGGGGACACTTTGGGGACACCCTGGGGACACCTTGGGGACACCCTGGGGACACTTTGGGGACCCTGGTGACACTCTGGGGACATTTCCTCACCTGTCAAAGGCTTTAACACGCCCCAGCAGTTTCTTGTTGTTGCGGCAGTTGATCAGCACCTGGGTGTTGTTCTTCACGCTCTGCGTCAGCACCGACAGCGGGCCCGTGTTGAATTCCTCCTCCTCGCGCTTCTGCAGCTCCTCGGGCGTCATCTCGCTCTTGGGCTTGTTCAGGAGACTCCTGGGGACACCACAGGGACATTGGGGACACCGAGGGGACATCAGAGGGACATTGGGGACATCAGGGGGACATTGGGGACATCAGAGGGACATTGGGGACATCAGAGGGACATTGGGGACATCAGGGGGACATTGGGGACACCAGGGACATTGGGGACATCAGGGTTACACCAGGGACATCAGGGGGTCGGGGACATGGGGACACAGGGATGGATCTCTGGGGTCATCTCGCTCTTGGGCTGGTTCAGGAGACTCCTGGGGACATTGGGGACATCACAGGGACATCAGGGACACCAAAGGGACATTGGGGACATCAGGGGGACATTGGGGACACCAGGGACACCAGGGACATCACAGGGTCAGGGGATGTGGGGACACAGGGATGGATCTCTGGGGTCACCTCGCTCTTGGGCTTGTTCAGGAGACTCCTGGGGACACCAGAGGGACATTGGGGACACCGAGGGGACATCAGGGGGACATCAGAGACATTGGGGACATCAGGGGGTCAGGGGATGTGGGGACACAGGGATGGATCTCTGGGGTCATCTCGCTCTTGGGCTTGTTCAGGAGACTCCTGGGGACATTGGGGACATCAGGGGGACACCAGGGGGACATTGGGGACACCAGGGACACCGGGGGTACCAGGGGAATGTGGGGAGATGTGGGGACATTTGGGGACATCAGGGATGGATCTCCGGGGTCATCTCGCTCTTGGGCTGGTTCAGGAGACTCCTGGGGACACCACGGGGACATTGGGGGGACATTGGGGACACCAGGGGGTCATGAGGGTATCACAGGCTCAGAGAATTTGGGGACATTTGGGGACATTTGGGGACACTTGGGGATCGATCTCTGGGGTCACCTCGCTCTCGGGGTCCTTCAGGAGGCTCCTGGGGACACCGAGGGGACACCGAGGGGACACCGGGGGATGTGGGGACACCGAGATCGGCTCGGGGACAGCGACAAAGAGCGGCCCCGGCCCGTTCCACCCCCTCCCGGTGTCCCCCCCGCTCCCCAGCTCCGCCTTTCCCCGGTTCCCCCCGCTGGCCCCTCCCCGATCCCGGTTATTTTCCCCGTTTTTTCCCCGTTTTCCCGGTTTTTTCCCGGTTTTCCCCGTTTTTTCCCGTTTTTCCCCCGCCGCTCTCACATGGCTGCCGCTCTCCCGCTCCCGCCGCTTCCGCTGCGCTTCCGGGTCACGGCGGGGGGCGGAGCCACTTCCGGGTCACCGAGCGAGCGGCAGCCAATGGGAACGCGGGGTGGGCGGGGCCTCGGGGAAGGGGCGGGGCCTCAGGAGGGATTTGGGGGGTCCTGGGGGGGGTTTGGGGGTCCCGGGGGGGTTTTGGGGTGTTTTGAGGGGATTTTGGGAATGTTCAGGGGGATTTGGGGGGTCCCGGAGGGGTTTTGGGGGTCCCAGGGTGTTTTGGGGTGTTTTGAGGGGATTTTGGGAATGTTCAGGGGGATTTTGGGGGTCTCCGAGTGAGATTTGGGGGCCCCGGGGGGGCGTGGCCGCTGTTTTGTGGGCGTGGCCTCGGCGGGACGTGATTGACACGCGCAGAGGGGGCGGGGCCATGTCCAGGTGGAGGGGCGTGGCCACAGAAAGGGGCGTGGCCACGGAAAGAGGCGTGGCCAGCTGGTTTTCCGAGAAGGGGGCATGGCCTGTCGCGACAGGGGGCGCGCGAAGGGGGAGGGGGCGTGTCCCGGGGGGTATTTTGGGGAGGGGGCGTGTCCTCAGGGGGTGTGTGAGGGAGGGGGCGTGTCCAGGGGAGGGGGCGTGGCCTCGTGGGGGCGTGTCCGAGGAGGGGGCGTGGCCATGGCGGGGGGCGTGTCCGAGGAGGGGGCTCGCGCGGTGGGTGCGGAGGGCGCGGCAGCGGCGGCCATGGACGGGCGGCCCGGACCGAGGTACCGGGGGGGGGGGGGGGGGAATTTGGGGAGGGGTCCCGGGGCTGAGACCCCCCCCGGGAGGGGTGGGGGAGGGGCCTGGAGGGGTCACCGGGAACGGGGGGGTCCCGGGAATGCGACCCCCGGGGGGGGCGTGGTCAGGGAATGAGACCCCCGGGAGGGGCGGGGTCCGCCCGCAGGGGCGGGGGTCCCGGGGAGGGGTCGGGACTCGCTTTGGGGAGGGGTCCCGGGGTCGGGACTCGCTTTGGGGAGGGGTCCCGGGGCCGGAATTCCCGGGGGGGGGGTCCCGGATCCGGTCTGGGACCCTCGGGGGGGGCGGGTCCCGGTTGATTTTGGGGGTCCCGGGACGGGAATTTTGGGGAGGGGGGCGCGGGACCCGCCCCCCTTCGGCCAGGACCCCCGGGAGGGGCGGGGCCGGGAATTGGGGGGGGGGTCCCGGGTCGGTTTTGGAGGGGGGTCCCGGCTCGGTTCGGGGGTCCCGGGTCGGTTCGGGGGTCCCGGGTCGGTTTTGGGGGGGGGGTCCCGGGTCTGTTCGGGGGTCCCGGGTCGGTTCGGGGTCCCGGGTCGGTTTTGGGGGGGGGGTCCCGGGTCGGTTCGGGGGGGGGTCCCGGGTCGGTTTGGGGGTCCCGGGTCGGTTTTGGGGGAGGGGAGGGGGGGTCACGTGAGGAATTTGGGGACTTTTGGGACCCCCGAATTTGGGGCGGGGGTCGCTCCCACGTGGCGGCCGAGGGGGGGGGGGGGGGTCCCTCAATGAGGGGGGACCCGGAGGGGACACGGGCGGGACCGGTCAGGGTTCGGTACCGGGACCAGCCTGGGTTCGGTACCGGGACCAGTCAGGGTTCGGTACCGGGACCAGTCAGGGTTCGGTACCGGGACCAGTCGGGGTTCGGTACCGGGACCAGTCAGGGTTCGGTACCGGGACCAGTCGGGGTTCGGTACCGGCACCAGTCAGTGCCCGGTCCCGGTCCCGGTTTGCAGCCGGTTCTGGTCCCAGTTAGTGCCCAGTACTGGTCCCGGTTCTGCTCCCGGTTTGCAGCCGGTCCTGTGTCGGTTCTGGTCCCAGTCACATTCCGGTTCTGGTCCCAGTCACTGCCTGGTCCCGGTCCCGGTTCTGCTCTCGGTTTGCACCCGGTACTGGTCCCAGTCAGTGCCCGGTCCCGGTCCCGGTTCTGCTCCCGGTTTGCAGCCGGCCCTGGTCCCAGTCAGTGCTTGATGCTGGTCCCAATCACTTTCCGGTTCTGGTGTCGGTTCTGGTCCCAGTCACTGCCCGATACCGGCCCCGGTTCTCGTCCCGGTTTGCACCCGGTACTGGTCCCAGTTTGCAGCCGGTTCTGGTCTCGGTTCTGGTTCTGTTCCCGGTCGCGGTCCCAGTTAGTGCCCGGTTCTGGTCCCAGTTTGCAGCCGGTTCTGGTCCCGGTCCCGGTTCTGCTCCCGGTCCCGGTCAGTGCCCGGTTCTGGTCCCGGTCCCGGTCCTGGTTCCAGTTCTGGTTCTGTTCCCGGTCCCGGTTCTTGTCCCGGTCCCGGTCAGTGCCCGGTTCTGGTCCCGGTTCTGGTCCCGGTTTGCAGCCGGTTCTGGTCCCGGTCCCGGTTCCGTTCTCGGTTCTGGTCCCGGTTCTTGTCCCGGTCAGTGCCCGGTTCTGGTCCCGGTTCCGTTCCCGGTTCCGTTCCCGGTCCCGCTCCCATTCCCGCCTTCCCCTGTCCCTCATTTGCATAAATCACCATAAATTTGCATAGCCCCGCCCCCCCCGGGGCCCCCGCGCTGCCCCGGCCGCGGCCCCCGGGCCCGGAGCCAGGAACAGGAACGGGGAAAAATCGGGAACAGCGCGTGCCGGGAGCGGCACGTGCGCGGCCCCGGGGCCCCGGGAGAGCACGGAAAATACGGGAAAAATGGGAAAAATGGGAAAAATGAGAGAAACAGCGAAAAAATGGGGAAAAACGGCGAAAAAATGGGGAAAAACGGGCCGAAAATGGGGGAAAAACGGGGAAAAATCGGGAACAGTGCGTGCCGGGAGCGGCACGTGCGCGGCCCCGGGACCCCGGGAGAGCACGGAAAATACGGGAAAAATGGGAAAAATGGGAAAAACGGGGAAAACGGCGAAAAAATGGGGAAAAACGGCGAAAAAATGGGGAAAAACGGTGAAAAAATGGGGAAAAACGGGCCGAAAATGGGGAAAAACCGGGGAAAAATCGGGAACAGCGCGTGCCGGGAGCGGCACGTGCGCGGCCCCGGGACCCCGGGAGAGCACGGAAAATACGGGAAAAATGGGAAAAATGGGAAAAACGGGAAAAACGGCGAAAAAATGGGGAAAAACGGCGAAAAAATGGGGAAAAACGGCGAAAAAATGGGGAAAAACGGGCCGAAAATGGGGAAAAACCGGGGAAAAATCGGGAACAGCGCGTGCCGGGAGCGGCACGTGCGCGGCCCCGGGGCCCCGGGAGAGCACGGAAAATACGGGAAAAATGGGAAAAACGGGGAAAACGGCGAAAAAATGGGGAAAAACGGCGAAAAAATGGGGAAAAACGGGCCGAAAATGGGGGAAAACCGGGGAAAAATCGGGAACAGCGCGTGCCGGGAGCGGCACGTGCGCGGCCCCGGGGCCCCGGGAGAGCACGGAAAATACGGGAAAAATGGGAAAAACGGGGAAAAATGAGAGAAACAGCGAAAAAATGGGGAAAACCGGCGAAAAAATGGGGAAAAACGGGCCGAAAATGGGGGAAAAACGGGGAAAAACCGGGGAAAAATCGGGAACAGCGCGTGCCGGGAGCAGCACGTGCGCGGCCCCGGGAGAGCACGGAAAATACGGGAAAAACGGGGGAAAATGGGAAAAATGGGAAAACCGGGAAAAACCGGCGAAAAAATGGGGGAAAAAATGGGGAAGAACGGCGAAAAAATGGGAAAAACGGGGAAAAAATGGGGGAAAATGGGAATATGTGAAGGTGGGAACGCGGGAATGCGGGATTTTGGGGATCCAAGGGGAATTTTGGGATTCGGTTTGGGGTTTTTTGGGGTTAAATTTGGGATTTTTTGGGGTCTCCCCCCCAGGCCGATCCCCCAGGGCCGCCGGGAGCGCTCCCGGGACAGGATGGGGATCACTGGGGGAAGTTTTGGGGAGGATCCAGTGGGGTTTTTCAGGGACCCAGTGGGACTTTGTGATCCAGGAGGATTTTTGGGGTTCAATTCAGGATTTTTTGGGTTCAATTCGGGATTTTTTGGGTTCAGTTCGGGATTTTTTGGGGTCTCCCCCCCAGGCCGATCCCCCAGGGCCGCCGGGAGCGCTCCCGGGATGTGGCTCGGGTTCCTTGGGGGAAGTTTTGGGGAGGATCCAGGGGGGAATTTCGTGTTCCAGTGCAGGATTTCGTGATCCAGGAGAGTTTTTTGGGTTCAATTCGGGATTTTTTGGGGTCTCCCCCCCAGGCCGACCCCCGAGGGCCGCCGGGAGCGCTCCCGGGACAGGGCGGGGATCACTGGGGGAAGTTTTGGGGAGGATCCAGGAGGGGATTTTGGGGACACAGGGGGATTTTTTGGGTTCAATTCGGATTTTTGGGGTTCAATTCGGGATTTTTTGGGGTCTCCCCCCCAGGCCGACCCCCGAGGGCCGCCGGGAGCGCTCCCGGGACGCCGCCCGGTGCCGCCGCAGTCGCGAGGCCGAGGTTTTCGGGCAGCTGGCGCTGGCTCTGCCCTTCGCCCGCGGGGTCAGCGCCCACCTGGACAAAGCGTCCATCATGCGCCTGACCATCAGCTACCTCCGCGTGCAGCGGCTGCTGGCCGCCGGTCAGAGACACCCCAAAATCATCCCGAACCCTAAAATCCATCCCGAACCCCAAAATCCATCCTGAACCGCAAAATCCACCCCAAATCCACCGGGAACCCCCAAAATCCCACCGGGAACCTCCCCAAAATCCCACCGGGAACCTCCCCAAATCCATCAGAAATCCATCAGCTACCTCCGCGTGCAGCGGCTGCTGGCCGCCGGTCAGAGACACCCCAAAACCGCCCCGAACCCCAAAATCCATCCCGAACCCACCAGGACCCCGAAATCCCACCGGGAACCCCCAAAATCCCACCGGGAACCTCCCCAAATCAATCCCGAACCCCAAAATCCCACCGGGAACCTCCCCAAATCCATCCCGAACCCCAAAATCCATCCCGAACCCCCAAATCAATCCCGGACCCCAAAATCCCACCGGGAGCCTCCCCAAAGTCCATCGGGAACCCCTAAATCAATCCCGGACCCCGAAATCCACCAGGAACCTCCTCGAAATCCATCCCGAACCCCAAAATCCATCCTGAACCCCCCCAAATCCATCCTGGACCCCCCCAAATCCATCCTGGACCCTCCCCCGAACCCACCGGGACCCCAAAATCCACCAGAGCCCCCCAAGACCCTCCCCAAATTCACCGGAAACCTCCCCAAATCCTCCAACCCTCCGGGACCCCCGACCCTTTTAGAGACCCCCCGGGATTTCTGGGGACCCCCCGGTATTTTTGGGGACCCCCCCGGGTTTCGGGGACCCCCTGAGGCCCCCCGAGACCCCTTGAAACCCCCCCAAACCCCTCCCCAGGGTCCCCAAACAGCCCCACCCAATGCCCTGGGTGGGTTCTACCCCAAACCCCCCAGGACCCCCGACCCTTTTAGCGACCCCCGGGATTTCTGGCGACCCCCCGGTATTTTTGGGGACCCCCCCGGGTTTCGGGGACCCCCTGAGACCCCCCCAACCCCCCCCAGGTGCGTGGGCAGCGGCTGCCGAGGCTGTGGACGGCTGTTACCTGCAGGCTCTCAGCGGCTTCGTGATGGTGCTGAGCGAGGGGGGGGACATGATTTACCTGTCCGAGAACGTCAGCCGCCTGCTGGGGCTCAGCCAGGTGCGCGGGGGGACCCCGAAACCTCCGGGGGGGTCCCCGAAACCCGCCCGGGGGGGACCCCAAAACCCGCCCGGGGGGAGCGCAAAAATCCCCCGGGGCAGCCTCGAAAATTCCCTTCGGAGCGGCCCCGAAATGTCGCGAAAAGGGGGCAAAAAAAGGCCGGGAAAAGCCCCAAAAATGTGTCCGGGGGGGTCCCCAAAATCCCCCGGGGGGTCCCCAAAATCTGCCCGGGGGGGACCCCAAAACCCGCCCGGGGGGAGCGCAAAAATCCCCCGGGGGAAGCGCAAAAAATTCCGTTCGGAGCGGCCCCGAAATGTCGTGAAAAGGGGAAAAAATGGACCTGGAGGGGGGGAAAAATGCAGGGAAAAACCCCAAAAATGTGTCCGGGGGGGTCCCCAAAATCTGCCCGAGGGGGGTCCCCAAAATCTGCCCGAGGGGGTCCCCAAAATCTGTCCTGGGGGGTCCCCAAAATCCCCCGGGGGGGTCCCCGAAAATTCCGTTCGGAGCGGCCCCGAAATGTCGCGGGGAGGGGGAAAAACGGACCTGGGGGGGTCTAAAAAGGTGGGGAGGGGGCTCAAAAATCCCCCTGGGGGGTCCCCGAAATCCCCCGGGGGGGTCCCCAAAAATCTCAGGGGGGTCCCCAAAAATCTGCCCTGGGGGGGGGTCCCCAAAATCCATCGGGGGGGGTCCCAAAACGCTTTTGTGGTGCCAAAAATCCCCAAAAATCCCTCGGGGGGGCCCCAAATTTTACCCAAAATTGGGGGGGGGGGGGTCCCTGAAATTGGGAGGGGTCCCCGAAATTGGGGGGGGTCCCCGAAATTGGGGAGGGGTCGCGAGATGAGGGCGCGACCCCCCCGGCCCCCCCAGCTGGAGCTGATCGGGCACAGCGCCTTCGACTTCGTGCACCCCTGCGACCACGAGGAGCTGCAGGACGCGCTGGGGCCGCGGCAGGGTGAGACCCCTCCCCAAATTAACCCGGGACCCCTCCCCTCATTAATTAACCCCTCCCCTCATTAATTAACCCCTCCCCTCATTAATTAACCCCGGGACCCCCGCCCCAAATTAACCCCGAGCTCCGAAAATGTCCCCGAGAGCCCAAAAATGTCCCCGGGACCCTCCCCAAAATCATCCCTGAGCCCCCGGCAGGGTGAGACCCCTCCCCAAATTAACCCCGAGACCCCTCCCCTGATTAATTAACCCTGAGACCCCTCCCCAAATTAACCCCGGGACCCCTCCCCTGATTAATTAACCCCGAGACCCCTCCCCAAATTAACCCCGGGACCCCTCCCCTGATTAATTAACCCTGAGACCCCCTCCCCAAATTAACCCCAGGACCCCTCCCCTGATTAATTAACCCTGAGACCCCTCCCCAAATTAACCCCGGGACCCCTCCCCTAATTAATTAACCCTGAGACCCCTCCCCAAATTAACCCCGAGACCCCTCCCCTGATTAATTAACCCTGAGACCCCTCCCCAAATTAACCCCGAGACCCCTCCCCTGATTAATTAACCCCGGGACCCCTCCCCAAATTAACCCCGGGACCCCTCCCCTGATTAATTAACCCTGAGACCCCTCCCCAAATTAACCCCGGGACCCCTCCCCAAATTAACCCGGGACCCCTCCCCTGATTAATTAACCCTGAGACCCCTCCCCTAATTAATTAACCCCTCCCCTAATTAATTAACCCCGGGACCCCTCCCCAAATTCCCCCCCCAGCGCTGCCCCCATAGCGGGGGGGGCGCTCCGAGCATCGAGAGCCCCCAGACCCCAAAATCCCCCAAAATCTCCCCAAAATCCCCCCAAATCCGGGACCCCCCGACCCCCGAGACCCCTCCCCAATAATTCCCGGGACCCCTCCCCAATTCCGGGACCCCTCCCCAATTCCGGGACCCCTCCCCAATTCCCGGGACCCCTCCCCAGGGTCTCTCCGGCTCCGGGGGGAGCGCTCGTGCCTCAGTTTCTCTCTGCACATGAAGAGCCCCCAGACCCCAAAATCCCCCAAAATCCCCCAAAATTCCCCCAAATCCGGGACCCCCCGACCCCCGGGACCCCTCCCCAATTCCCGGGACCCCTCCCCAGGGTCTCTCCGGCTCCGGGGGGAGCGCTCGTGCCTCAGTTTCTCTCTGCGCATGAAGAGCACCCTGAGCGGCCGCGGGCGCTGCCTCAACCTCAAAGCGGCGTCCTGGAAGGTGCGGGGGGAAATTGGGGGAAATTCGGGGGAATTTGGGAAATTTGGGGATTTGGGGGATTGGGGGGAATTTGGGGGAAATTCGGGGGAAATTTGGGGGATTTTGGGGACGTTTTGGGACATTTTCTGGGATATTTTGGGATATTTTGGGGGATATTTCGGGGATATTTTGAGGATTATTTCGGGGAGGATTTCGGGAAATTTCGGGAAATTTCGGG
Source organism: Poecile montanus (assembly GCA_038429875.1). Classification (NCBI taxonomy): domain Eukaryota; kingdom Metazoa; phylum Chordata; class Aves; order Passeriformes; family Paridae; genus Poecile; species Poecile montanus. The sequence continues at coordinate 540,986 of CM076536.1, forward strand.
AAGTTTCCAAAGGGAATTTTGGGGAGTTTTGGGATCAAATCCCGAGGGTTTCCGGGCGGGATTTCGGGAAATTTCCAGGGAGGATTTTTGGGGGAATTTTGGGGAGTTTTGGGATTAAATCCCGAGCGCTCCCAGGGGAGATTCCGGGGGAATTTCGGGGGAATTTCGGGAATTTTCGGGAGGTTTCTGGGCGGGATTTCGGGGGATTTTGGGGGTTTGATCCCGAGGGTCTCCAGGGGGGATTTCGGGGGGATTTTGGGGAGATTTGGGGTGAAATCCCGAGGGGTTCCAGAGGGGATTTTGGGTGGGATTTTGGGGGGGATTGGGGTGAATTTGGGGGTGAATTTGGGGGTGATTTTGGGTGAATTTGGGGTGTTTTTGGGATGCTTTTGAGTGTGTTTTTGGGGGTGTTTTTGGGGAGGATTTGGGGAGATTTCGGGTGTGATTTTGGGGTGTTTTTGGGGTGTTTTCAGGTGTGATTTCGGGGTGTGATTTTGGGGTGGTTTTCGGGTGTTTTTGGGTGTTTTCGTGGCTCCCCCAGGTGCTGCACTGTGTGGGGTGATTTTGGGGGTGATTTTGGGTGATTTTGGGGTGTTTTTGGGTGATTTTGGGGTAATTTCAGGTGTTTTTGGGTGTTTTTGGGCTCCCCCAGGTGCTGCACTGCACGGGGTGATTTTAGGGTGTTTTTGGGGTGTTTTTGGGTGCTTTTGGGGTAATTTCAGGTCATTTAGGGTGTTTTAGGGGTGTTTTTGGGTGATTTTGGGGTAATTTCAGGTGATTTTGGGTGTTTTTGTGCTCCCCCAGGTGCTGCACTGCGCGGGGTGATTTTGGGGGGTGGTTTTGGGGTAATTTTGGGTGATTTTGGGGTGTTTTTGGGTGTTTTTGGGGTAATTTCGGGTGTTTTTGTGCTCCCCCAGGTGCTGCACTGCGCGGGGTGATTTTGGGGGTGGTTTTGGGGTGTTTTTGGGTAATTTCAGGTGTTTTTGGGTGTTTTTGGGCTCCCCCAGGTGTTGCACTGCGCGGGGTGTTTTTGGGTGAATTTTGGGTGTTTTTGGGGTAATTTCAGGTGATTTTGGGGATTTTCTGCTCCCCCAGGTGCTGCACTGCGCGGGGTGATTTTAGGGTGTTTTTGGGGTGATTTTGGGTGTTTTTGGGGTAATTTCAGGTCATTTTGGGTGTTTTTGGGGTGTTTTTGGGTGCTTTTGGGGTAATTTCAGGTCATTTAGGGTGATTTTGGGGTGTTTTAGGGTGATTTTGGGGTAATTTCAGGTGATTTCGGGTGTTTTTGGGCTCCCCCAGGTGCTGCACTGCGCGGGGCACATGCGCACGTACTCGGGGCCGGGCTCGGGGCCCGTGCGGTGCCTGGTGCTGATTTGTGAGGCCATCGCCCACCCCGGAGCCATCGAGGCCCCGCTGGGCTCGGGCACCGTCCTCACCCGCCACTCCATGGACATGAAATTCACCTACTGCGACGACAGGCGGGGACCCCAAACCTGACCCCAAATCCGACCCCAAATCCAACCCAAATCCAATCCCAAATCCCAAATCCAACCCCAAATCCAACCCCAAATCCTGACCCCAAATCCAGCCCCAAATCCGACCCCAAATCCGACCCCAAACCCCAAATCCTGACCCCAAACCTGACCCCAAATCTGACCCCAAACCCCAAATCCTGACCCCAAATCCTGACCCCAAATCTGACCCCAAACCCCAAATCCAACCCCAAATCCCGACCCCAAATCCTGACCCCAAATCCTGACCCAAATCCGACCCCAAATCCGACCCCAAACCCCAAATCCAACCCAAACCCAACCCCAAACCTGACCCCAAATCCTGACCCCAAATCCGACCCCAAACCCCAAACCTGACCCCAAATCCGACCCCAAATCCTGACCCCAAATCCAGCCCCAAATCCTGACCCCAAATCCGACCCCAAATCCAACCCCAAATCCGACCCCAAACCCCAAATCCTGACCCCAAATCCAACCCCAAACCCCAAATCCAACCCCAAATCCTGACCCCAAATCCAACCCCAAATCCTGACCCCAAACCCCAAATTCAACCCCAAATCCAACCCCAAATCCTGACCACAAATCCAACCCCAAATCCAAATCCTGACCACAAACCCCAACCCCAAATCTGACCCCAAATCCCAAACCCCAACCCCAAATCCTGAATCCCAAATCCCAAATCCCAAACCCCAACCCCAAATCTGACCCCAAATCCAACCCCAAAGCCGACCCCAAACCCCAAATCCTGACCCCAAATCCAGCCCCAAATCCAACCCCAAACCCCAAATCCAACCCCAAATCCTGACCCCAAACCCTGAACCCCAAATCCGACCCCAAACCCCAAACTCCAAATCTGACTCCAAACCCCAAATCTGACCCCAAACCCCAAACCCCAACCCCAAATCCTGACCCCAAACCCCAAACCCTGACCCCAAACCCCAAATCCTGACCCCAAATCCTGACCCCGATGCTGATTTTGGGGTCCCCTGATGACGATTTTGGGGTGCAGGATCAGGGAGGAGCCGGGTTTCGGGGTTTTCCTCTGGGATTTTGGGTTTTTTTCCCAGGATTTCGGGGCGGGGGCTCAGAGGGGTTTTGGGGTGCCCCCGATGCTGATTTTGGGGTCCCCTGATGACGATTTTGGGGTGCAGGATCGGGGAGGTGGCCGGGTACCACCCCGAGGAGCTCCTGGGCTGTTCCCTGTACGAGTTCGTGCACGCGCTCGACTCCAACACCCTGAGCCGCAGCGTCCACACCCGTGAGTGCCCCGGGAACCCCAAAAACGACCCCGGGAACCCCAAAAATGACCCCGGGAACCCCAAAAATGACCCTGGGAACCCCAAAAACACCCCGGGAACCCCAAAAATGACCCTGGGAACCCCAAAAATGACCCTGGGAACCCCAAAAACACCCCGGGAACCCCAAAAACACCCTGGGAACCACAAAAACACCCCGGGAACCCCAAAAATGACCCCGGGAACCCCAGAAACACCCCGGGAACCCCAGAAACACCCCGGGAACCCCAAAAAACATCCTGGGAACCCCAAAAATGACCCTGGGAACCCCAAAAACACCTCTGGAATGCCAAAAATGACCCCGGGAACCCCAAAAACAACCCCAGGAACCCCAAAAATGACCCTGGGAACCCCAAAAACAACCCCAGGAACCCCAAAAACACCCCGGGAACCCCAAAAACGACCCCAGGAACCCCAAAAATGACCCTGGGAACCCCAAAAACACCCCTGGAATCCCAAAAACACCCCAGGAACCCCAAAAACACCCTGGGAACCCCCAAAAACACCCCAGGAACCCCAAAAATCCGCTCAGGAACCCCAAAAACACCCTGGGAACCCCAAAAACACCCCGGGAACCCCAAAAACACCCGGGAACCCCAAAAATGACCCCGGGAACCCCAAAAATGACCCTGGGAACCCCAAAAACACCCCGGGAACCCCAAAAACGACCCCAGGAACCCCAAAAATGACCCTGGGAACCCCAAAAACACCCCGGGAACCCCAAAAACATCCTGGGAACCTCAAAAATCCTCTCGGGAACCCCGAAATTCCTCTGAATGCCCCCCCAGCACATCCCCAAACCCCCCAAATCTGCCCCTGGGTATCCCAAATGCCCCCAAAACCCCCCCAAAACCCCCCAAAACCCCCCAAATCCCCCCAAATCCCCCTGGGGACCCCCCCAAATCCCCCCCAAACCCCCTGGGGACCCCCCCAAACCCCCTGGGGACCCCCAAACTGTCCCTGCAGTGCTGAGCAAGGGCCAGGCTGTCACCAGCCACTATCGGTTCCTGGCCAAGCGCGGGGGGTTCCTCTGGGCACAGACCCCCAAATCCCCCCAAATCCCCCCAAAACCTCCCCAAATCCCCCAAATCCCCCTGGGGACCCCCCAAACCCCCTGGGGACCCCCAAATGTCCCCACAGTTCTCAGCAAGGGCCAGGCTGTCACCAGCCACTATCGGTTCCTGGCCAAGCGCGGGGGGTTCCTCTGGGCACAGACCCCCAAAACCCCCCCAAATCCCCCCCAAATCCCCCCAAAACCTCCCCAAATCCCCCCCAAACCCCCTGGGGACCCCCCAAACCCCCTGGGGACCCCCAAACTGTCCCTGCAGTGCTGAGCAAGGGCCAGGCTGTCACCAGCCACTATCGGTTCCTGGCCAAGCGCGGGGGGTTCCTCTGGGCACAGACCCAGGCCACCGTGATGGGCGGGGGGCGCGCGGCCCCCGAGGGCATCGTGTGCCTGCACTTCGTGCTCAGGTGGGGGTCAGGGGGGATTGGGGGGGATTTGGGGGGTCCTGGGGGGTCCTGGGGGGTCTCAGGGGGGATCTGGGGGGTCTCAGGGGGGATCTGGGGGGTCCTGGGGGGTCCTGGGGGGGATTTGGGGGGTCCTTGGGGGGTTTATTTGGGGTCCCCGAGGGCATCGTGTGCCTGCACTTCGTGCTCAGGTGGGCACCGGGGGGTTTGGGGGGTCCTGGGGGGTCTCAGGGGGGTTTGGGGGGGATTTGGGGGGTCCTGGGGGGTCCTGGGGGGGATTTGGGGGTTTCTTTGGGGTCCCTGTGAGCATCGTGTGCCTGCACTTTGTGCTCAGGTGGGGGTCAGGGGGTTTGGGGGGTCCTGGGGGGTCTCAGGGGGGATTTGGGGGGTCCTGGGGGGGATTTGGGGGGTCCT
>CM076536.1:546675-581126 GCA_038429875.1 Poecile montanus
ACACGGACAGATGGACAGACAGACCCCTCCCAAAATACCCCGGGACCCAAAAACCCCAGGGGTCACACACGGACAGATGGACAGACGGACGGACAGAGAGACCCCTCTGCTCCACACGGCTGGGGGGCACAGACAGACACACGGACAGATGGACAGACGGATGGACAGACGGATGGACAGATGGACAGACCCCTCCCCAAAATACCCCAGGGGTCACACACGGACAGATGGACAGACAGACAGAGAGACCCCTCTGCTCCACACGGCTGGGGGGGCACAGACAGACACACGGACAGATGGACAGACGGACAGACCCCTCCCCAAAATACCCCGGGACCCCAAAAAACCCGGGGGTCACACACAGACAGATGGACAGACGGACGGACAGAGAGACCCCTCCCCAAAACACTGGGAGACCCCAAAAACCCCCTGAACCCCTCCCCAAAACCCTGGGGGCCTCAAATAATCCCCCCAAGGACCCCCGAAACGACCCCAAATGACCCCAAATCCCCCCTGAGACCCCCAAATCCCTCCCATGACCCCCAAATCCTCCCCAGGGCCCCCCAGATCCCCCCCAGGATCCCCCAGATCCCCCCCAAACCCCCTGACCCCCACCTGAGCATGAAGTGCAGGCACACGATGCTCACAGGGACCCCAAATAAACCCCCAGGACCCCCCAAACCCCCCCCAGGACCCCCCAAATCCCCCCAGGACCCCCCAGGACCCCCCAGATCCCCCCAAATCCCCCCCAATCCCCCTGACCCCCACCTGAGCACGAAGTGCAGGCACACGATGCTCACAGGGACCCCAAATAAACCCCCCAGGACCCCCCAAATCCCCCCCAGGACCCCCCAAATCCCCCTGAGACCCCCCAGGACCCCCCAAACCCCCTGACCCCCCACCTGAGCACAAAGTGCAGGCACACGATGCTCACAGGGACCCCAAAGAAACCCCAAGGACCCCCCAGGACCCCCAGGACCCCCCAAATCCCCCCCAAACCCCCCTGAGACCCCCCAGGACCCTCCAAACCCCCCGGTGCCCACCTGAGCACGAAGTGCAGGCACACGATGCCCTCGGGACCCCAATAAACCCCCCAGGACCCCCAAATCCCCCCCAGGACCCCCAAATCCCCCCAGGACCCCCCAGGACCCCCCAAATCCCCCCCAGGACCCCCCCAGGACCCCCCAGATCCCCCCAAATCCCCCCAGGACCCCCCAGGACCCCCCAAATCCCCCCAATCCCCCCTGGTGCCCACCTGAGCACGAAGTGCAGGCACACGATGCCCTCGGGGGCCGCGCGCCCCCCGCCCATCACGGTGGCCTGGGTCTGTGCCCAGAGGAACCCCCCGCGCTTGGCCAGGAACCGATAGTGGCTGGTGACAGCCTGGCCCTTGCTGAGAACTGTGGGGACATTTGGGGGTCCCCAGAGGGGTTTGGGGAGGATTTGGGGAGGTTTTGGGGGGTTTTGGGGGGGATTTAGGGGGATTTGGGGGGGTTTTGGGGGTCTGTGCCCAGAGGAACCCCCCGCGCTTGGCCAGGAACCGATAGTGGCTGGTGACAGCCTGGCCCTTGCTGAGAACTGTGGGGACAGTTTGGGGGTCCCCAGGGGGTTTTGGGGGTCCCCAGGGGGTTTGGGGGGGTCCCCAGGGGGTTTGGGGGGTTTTGGGGGGGATTTGGGGGGTTTTGGGGGTCTGTGCCCAGAGGAACCCCCCGCGCTTGGCCAGGAACCGATAGTGGCTGGTGACAGCCTGGCCCTTGCTCAGCACTGTGGGGACATTTGGGGGTCCCCAGGGGGTTTTGGGGGGGTCCCCAGGGGGTTTGGGGGGGATTTGGGGGGGTCCCCAGGGGGATTTGGGGGGATTTGGGGGGTTTTGGGGGCATTTGGGATACCCAGGGGCAGATTTGGGGGGTTTGGGGATGTGCTGGGGGGGCATTCAGAGGAATTTCGGGGTTCCCGAGAGGATTTTTGAGGTTCCCAGGGTGTTTTTGGGGTTCCCAGGGTGTTTTGGGGGTTCCTGAGTGGATTTTTGAGGTTCCCAGGGTGTTTTTGGGGTTCCCGGGGTGTTTTTGGGGTTCCCGGGGTGTTTTTGGGGTTCCCGGGGTGTTTTTGGGGTTCCTGGGGTGTTTTTGTGGTTCCTGGGGTCGTTTTTGGGGTTCCCAGGGTGTTTTTGGGGTTCTTGGGGTTGTTTTTGGGGTTCCCAGGGTCATTTTTGGGGTTCCCGGGGTCATTTTTGGGGTTCCCAGGGTCATTTTTGGGGTTCCCGGGGTGTTTTTGGGGTTCCCAGGGTCATTTTTGGGGTTCCCAGGGTCATTTTTGGGGTTCCCGGGGTGTTTTTGGGGTTCCCAGGGTCATTTTTGGGGTTCCCAGGGTCATTTTTGGGGTTCCCAGGATGTTTTTTGGGGTTCCCGGGGTGTTTTGGGGGTTCCCGGGGTCATTTTTGGCATTCCAGAGGTGTTTTTGGGGTTCCCAGGGTCATTTTTGGGGTTCCCAGGGTCATTTTTGGGGTTCCCAGGGGTCATTTTTGGGGTTCCTGGGGTCGTTTTTGGGGTTCCCGGGGCACTCACGGGTGTGGACGCTGCGGCTCAGGGTGTTGGAGTCGAGCGCGTGCACGAACTCGTACAGGGAACAGCCCAGGAGCTCCTCGGGGTGGTACCCGGCCACCTCCCCGATCCTGCACCCCAAAATCGTCATCAGGGGACCCCAAAATCAGCATCGGGGGCACCCCAAAACCCCTCTGAGCCCCCACCCCAAAATCCTGGGAAAAAAAAACAAAATCCCAGAGGAAAACCCCGAAATCCGGCTCCTCCCTGATCCTGCACCCCAAAATCAGCATCGGGGTCAGGATTTGGGGTCAGGATTTGGGGTTTGGGGTCAGGGTTTGGGGTTTGGGGTCAGGATTTGGGGTTGGGGTTTGGGGTTTGGGGTCAGATTTGGGGTTTGGAGTCAGATTTGGAGTTTGGGGTTTGGGGTCGGATTTGGGGTTCAGGGTTTGGGGTCAGGATTTGGGGTTGGATTTGGGGTTTGGGGTTGGATTTGGGGCTGGATTTGGGGTCAGGATTTGGGGTTTGGGGTCGGCTTTGGGGTTGGATTTGGGGTCAGATTTGGGGTTGGGGTTTGGGATTTGGGGTTGGATTTGGGATTTGGGATTCAGGATTTGGGGTTGGGGTTTGGGATTTGGGGTCAGATTTGGGGTTGGGGTTTGTGGTCAGGATTTGGGGTTGGGTTTGGGGTTGAATTTGGGGTTTGGGGTTGAACTTGGGGTTTGGGGTTGGATTTGGGGTCAGGATTTGGGGTTGGATTTGGGGTTGGGTTTGGGGTTGAATTTGGGGTTTGGGGTCAGATTTGGGGTCAGGATTTGGGGTCAGATTTGGGGTCAGGATTTGGGGCTGGATTTGGGGTCAGGATTTGGGGTTGGATTTGGGGTTGGATTTGGGATTTGGGATTGGATTTGGGGTCAGATTTGGGGTCAGGTTTGGGGTCAGGATTTGGGGTTTGGGGTCGGGTTTGGGGTCAGGTTTGGGGTCCCCGCCTGTCGTCGCAGTAGGTGAATTTCATGTCCATGGAGTGGCGGGTGAGGACGGTGCCCGAGCCCAGCGGGGCCTCGATGGCTCCGGGGTGGGCGATGGCCTCACAAATCAGCACCAGGCACCGCACGGGCCCCCGAGCCCGGCCCCGAGTACGTGCGCATGTGCCCCGCGCAGTGCAGCACCTGGGGGAGCCCAAAAACACCCAAAATCACCTGAAATTACCCCAAAATCACCCAAAATTCACCTAAAAACACCCTAAAATCACCCAAAATCACGCAAAAACACCCCAAAAACACCCCCAAAATCACCCCGCGCAGTGCAGCACCTGGGGGAGCACGAAAACACCCGAAATCACCTGAAATTACCCCAAAATCACCCAAAAACACCCCCAAAATCACCCAAAACCACCCCAAAAACACCCTAAAATCACCCAAAATCACCCCGCGCAGTGCAGCACCTGGGGGAGCCCAAAAACACCCGAAATCACCTGAAATTACCCCAAAATCACCCAAAATTCACCCAAAAACACCCCAAAAACACCCAAAATCACCCCAAAAACACCCCAAAACCACCCCCAAAATCACCCCGCGCAGTGCAGCACCTGGGGGAGCACGAAATCACCCAAAAACACCCGAAATTACCCCAAAATCACCCAGAAACACCCCAAAAACACCCTAAAATCACCCCAAAAACACCCAAAATCAACCAAAATTCACCCAAAAACTCCCCCAAAATCACCCCAAAAACACCCTAAAAACACCCCCAAAAACACACTCAAAAGCATCCCAAAAACACCCCAAAATCACCCCCAAAATCACCCCAATCCCCCCGAAATCCCCCTGGAGACCCTCGGGATTAAACCCCCAAAATCCCCCGAAATCCCGCCCAGAAACCTCCCGAAAATTCCCGAAATTCCCCCGAAATTCCCCCGGAATCTCCCCTGGGAGCGCTCGGGATTTGATCCCAAAACTCCCCAAAATTCCCCCAAAAATCCTCCCTGGAAATTTCCCGAAATCCCGCCCGGAAACCCTCGGGATTTGATCCCAAAACTCCCCAAAATTCCCTTTGGAAACTTCCCGAAATTTCCCGAAATTTCCCGAAATCCTCCCCGAAATAATCCTCAAAATATCCCCGAAATATCCCCCAAAATATCCCAAAATATCCCAGAAAATGTCCCAAAACGTCCCCAAAATCCCCCAAATTTCCCCCAAATTTCCCCCAAATTTCCCCCAAATTCCCCCAAATCCCCCAAATCCCCAAATTTCCCAAATTCCCCCGAATTTCCCCCAATTTCCCCCCGCACCTTCCAGGACGCCGCTTTGAGGTTGAGGCAGCGCCCGCGGCCGCTCAGGGTGCTCTTCATGCGCAGAGAGAAACTGAGGCACGAGCGCTCCCCCCGGAGCCGGAGAGACCCTGGGGAGGGGTCCCGGGAATTGGGGGAGGGTCCCGGGGGTCGGGGGGTCCCGGATTTGGGGGGATTTTGGGGGATTTTGGGGTCTGGGGGCTCTTCATGCGCAGAGAGAAACTGAGGCACGAGCGCTCCCCCCGGAGCCGGAGAGACCCTGGGGGGGGCGGGAATTATTGGGGAGGGGTCCCGGAATTGGGGAGGGGTCCCGGGAATTGGGGAGGGGTCCGGGAATTATTGGGGAGGGGTCCCGGGGGTCGGGGGTCCCGGATTTGGGGAGATTTTGGGAGATTTTGGGGGATTTTGGGGTCTGGGGGCTCTCGATGCTCGGAGCGCCCCCCCCGCTATGGGGGCAGCGCTGGGGGGGGAATTTGGGGAGGGGTCCCGGGGTTAATTAATTTGGGGAGGGGTCTCGGGGTTAATTAATCAGGGGAGGGGTCCCGGGGTTAATTTGGGGAGGGGTCTCGGGGTTAATTAATCAGGGGAGGGGTCTCGGGGTTAATTTGGGGAGGGGTCTCACCCTGCCGGGGGCTCAGGGATGATTTTGGGGAGGGTCCCGGGGACATTTTTGGGCTCTCGGGGACATTTTCGGAGCTCGGGGTTAATTTGGGGCGGGGGTCCCGGGGTTAATTAATGAGGGGAGGGGTTAATTAATGAGGGGAGGGGTCTCGGGGTTAATTTGGGGAGGGGTCTCACCCTGCCGGGGCCCCCAGCGCGTCCTGCAGCTCCTCGTGGTCGCAGGGGTGCACGAAGTCGAAGGCGCTGTGCCCGATCAGCTCCAGCTGGGGGGGCCGGGGGGGTCGCGCCCTCATCTCGCGACCCCTCCCCAATTTCGGGGACCCCTCCCCAATTTCGGGGACCCCTCCCCAATTTCGGGGACCCCCCCCCCAATTTTGGGTAAAATTTGGGGCCCCCCCGAGGGATTTTTGGGGCTCCCTGAGGAGTTTTTTTGGCACCACAAAAGCGTTCGGGGACCCCCCCCGATGGATTTTGGGGACTCCCCAGGGGGATTTTTGGGGACCCCCCTGAGATTTTTGGGGACCCCCCCCAGGGGGATTTCGGGGACCCCCCCGGGGGATTTTTGAGCCCCCTCCCCACGTTTTTAGACCCTCCCCAGGTCCATTTTTCCCCCTCCTCGCGACGTTTTGGGGCCGCTCCAAACGGAATTTTCGGGACCCCCCCGGGGGATTTTTGGGGACCCCCCCGGGGGATTTTGGGGACCCCCCCAGGGCAGATTTTGGGGACCCCCTCGGGCGGGTTTTGGGGACCCCCAGGACACATTTTTGGGGTTTTTCCCGGCCTTTTTTGGACCCCCCCAGGGCAGATTTTTCCCCCTCCTCGCGACATTTCGGGGCCGCTCCAAACGGAATTTTGGGGACCCCCCAGGGCAGATTTTGGGGACCCCCCAGGACAGATTTTGGGGACCCCCCCGGGCAGATTTTGGGGACCCCCCAGGACACATTTTTGGGGTTTTTCCCTGCATTTTCCCCCCCTCCAGGTCCATTTTTTTCCCCCTCCTCGCGACATTTCGGGGCCGCTCCGAACGGAATTTTCGGGGACCCCCCCGGGGTATTTTGGGGACCCCCCCGGGGGATTTTGGGGTCCCCCCCGGGCAGATTTTGGGGACCCCCCGGGGGATTTTGGGGACCCCCCAGGACACATTTTTGGGGCTTTTCCCGGCCTTTTTTTGCCCCCTTTTCGCGACATTTCGGGGCCGCTCCGAAGGGAATTTTCGAGGCTGCCCCGGGGGATTTTTGCGCTCCCCCCGGGCGGGTTTTGGGGACCCCCCCGGGCGGGTTTCGGGGACCCCCCCGGAGGTTTCGGGGTCCCCCCGCGCACCTGGCTGAGCCCCAGCAGGCGGCTGACGTTCTCGGACAGGTAAATCATGTCCCCCCCCTCGCTCAGCACCATCACGAAGCCGCTGAGAGCCTGCAGGTAACAGCCGTCCACAGCCTCGGCAGCCGCTGCCCACGCACCTGGGGGGGTTTGGGGGGGTCTCAGGGGGTCCCCGAAACCCGGGGGGGGTCCCCAAAAATACCGGGGGGTCCCCGGAAATCCCGGGGGTCGCTAAAAGGGTCGGGGGTCCTGGGGGGTTTGGGGTAGAACCCACCCAGGGCATTGGGTGGGGCTGTTTGGGGACCCTGGGGAGGGGTTTGGGGGGGTTTCAAGGGGTCTGGGGGGGTCTCGGGGGGTCTCAGGGGGTCCCCGAAACCCGGGGGGTCCCCAAAAATACCGGGGGGTCCCCAGAAATCCCGGGGGGTCTCTAAAAGGGTCGGGGGTCCTGGGGGGTTTGGGGTAGAACCCACCCAGGGCATTGGGTGGGGCTGTTTGGGGACCCTGGGGAGGGGTTTGGGGGGGTTTCAAGGGGTCTGGGGGGGTTTTGGGGGGTCTCGGGGGGTCTCAGGGGGTCCCCGAAACCCGGGGGGGTCCCCGAAACCCGGGGGGGTCCCCAGAAATCCCGGGGGGTCTCTAAAAGGGTCGGGGGTCCCGGAGGGTTGGAGGATTTGGGGAGGTTTCCGGTGAATTTGGGGAGGGTCTTGGGGGGCTCTGGTGGATTTTGGGGTCCCGGTGGGTTCGGGGGAGGGTCCAGGATGGATTTGGGGGGGTTCAGGATGGATTTGGGGGGGCTCAGGATGGATTTTGGGGTTCGGGATGGATTTGGGGAGGTTCCTGGTGGATTTCGGGGTCCGGGATTGATTTAGGGGTTCCCGATGGACTTTGGGGAGGTTCCCGGTGGGATTTTGGGGTCCGGGATTGATTTGGGGGTTCGGGATGGATTTGGGGGGGATTCCGGTGGATTTTGGGGTTCGGGGCGGTTTTGGGGTGTCTCTGACCGGCGGCCAGCAGCCGCTGCACGCGGAGGTAGCTGATGGATTTTGGGGGAGTTCCTGGTGGGATTTTGGGGGGGTTCCCGGTGGATTTTGGGGTTCGGGATGGATTTGGGGAGGTTCCCGGCGGGATTTTGGGGGTTTCTGGGTGGATTTGGGGTCCCGGTGTGTTCAGGATGGATTTGGGGAGGTTCCTGGTGGGATTTTGGGGGTTCCCGGTGGGATTTCGGGGTCCTGGTGTGTTCAGGATGGATTTGGGGGTTCGGGGCGGTTTTGGGGTGTCTCTGACCGGCGGCCAGCAGCCGCTGCACGCGGAGGTAGCTGATGGATTTCTGATGGATTTTTGGGAGGTTCCCGGTGGGATTTTGGGGGTTCCCGGTGGGATTTCGGGGTCCTGGTGGGTTCGGGATGGATTTTGGGGTTCGGGGCGGTTTTGGGGTGTCTCTGACCGGCGGCCAGCAGCCGCTGCACGCGGAGGTAGCTGATGGTCAGGCGCATGATGGACGCTTTGTCCAGGTGGGCGCTGACCCCGCGGGCGAAGGGCAGAGCCAGCGCCAGCTGCCCGAAAACCTCGGCCTCGCGACTGCGGCGGCACCGGGCGGCGTCCCGGGAGCGCTCCCGGCGGCCCTCGGGGGTCGGCCTGGGGGAGAGACCCCAAAAACGAACCCCAAAAATCCCGAATGAACCCCAAAAAACCCGCCTGGATCACGAAATCCCACTGGGTCCCTGAAAAACCCCACTGGATCCTCCCCAAAACTTCCCCCAGTGATCCCCGCCCTGTCCCGGGAGCGCTCCCGGCGGCCCTCGGGGGTCGGCCTGGGGGAGAGACCCCAAAAACGAACCCCAAAAATCCCGAATGAACCCCAAAAAACCCGCCTGGATCACGAAATCCCACTGGGTCCCTGAAAAACCCCACTGGATCCTCCCCAAAACTTCCCCCAGTGATCCCCATCCTGTCCCGGGAGCGCTCCCGGCGGCCCTCGGGGGTCGGCCTGGGGGGGAGACCCCAAAAAATCCCGAATTGAACCCAAAAAACCCTCCTGGATCACGAAATCCTGCACTGGAACACGAAATTCCCCCCTCGATCCTCCCCAAAACTTCCCCCAAGGAACCCGAGCCACATCCCGGGAGCGCTCCCGGCGGCCCTGGGGGATCGGCCTGGGGGGAGACCCCAAAAAATCCCGAACTGAACCCAAAAAATCCCGAATTGAACCCAAAAAATCCTGAATTGAACCCCAAAAATCCTCCTGGATCACAAAGTCCCACTGGGTCCCTGAAAAACCCCACTGGATCCTCCCCAAAACTTCCCCCAGTGATCCCCGCCCTGTCCCGGGAGCGCTCCCGGCGGCCCTGGGGGATCGGCCTGGGGGGGAGACCCCAAAAAATCCCGAATTTAACCCCAAAAAATCCCAAACCGAATCCCAAAATTCCCCTCGGATCCCCAAAATCCCGCATTCCCGCGTTCCCACCTTCACATATTCCCCTTTTCCCCCATTTTTTCCCCGTTTTTTCCCATTTTTTCGCCGTTCTTCCCCATTTTTTCCCCCGTTTTTTCGCCGGTTTTTCCCGGTTTTCCCATTTTTCCAATTTTTCCCCGTTTTTCCCATGTTTTCCGTGCTCTCCCGGGGCCGCGCACGTGCCGCTCCCGGCACGCGCTGTTCCCGATTTTTCCCCGGTTTTTTCCCCATTTTCGGCCCGTTTTTCCCCATTTTTTCACCGTTTTTCCCCATTTTTTTGCCGGTTTCCCCGTTTTTCCCGTTTTTCCCATTTTTCCCGTATTTTCCGTGCTCTCCCGGGGCCCCGGGGCCGCGCACGTGCCGCTCCCGGCACGCGCTGTTCCCGGTTTTTCCCCCGTTTTCCCCCATTTTCGGCCCGTTTTTCCCCATTTTTTCGCCGTTTTTCCCCATTTTTTCGCTGTTTCTCTCATTTTTCCCGTTTTTCCCATTTTTCCCGTATTTTCCGTGCTCTCCCGGGGCCCCGGGGCCGCGCACGTGCCGCTCCCGGCACGCGCTGTTCCCGATTTTTCCCCGGTTTTCCCCCATTTTCGGCCCGTTTTTCCCCATTTTTTCGCCGTTTTTCCCCATTTTTTCGCCGTTTTTCCCCATTTTTTCACCGTTTTTTCCCCATTTTTTCGCCGTTTTTCCCATTTTTCCCGTTTTTCCCATTTTTCCCGTATTTTCCGTGCTCTCCCGGGGCCCCGGGGCCGCGCACGTGCCGCTCCCGGCACGCGCTGTTCCCGATTTTTCCCCGGTTTTTTCCCCATTTTCGGCCCGTTTTTCCCCATTTTTTCACCGTTTTTCCCCATTTTTTTGCCGGTTTCCCCGTTTTTCCCGTTTTTCCCATTTTTCCCGTATTTTCCGTGCTCTCCCGGGGCCCCGGGGCCGCGCACGTGCCGCTCCCGGCACGCGCTGTTCCCGATTTTTCCCCGTTCCTGTTCCTGGCTCCGGGCCCGGGGGCCGCGGCCGGGGCAGCGCGGGGGCCCCGGGGGGCGGGGCTATGCAAATTTATGGTGATTTATGCAAATGAGGGAGAGGGGAAGGCGGGAATGGGAGCGGCGCTGGAATGGGAGCGGGACCGGGACCGGGAACGGGACCAGAACCGGGACCAGAACCGAGACCAGAACCGGGACCAGAACCGAGAACGGAACCGGGACCGGGAGCAGAACCGGGACCGGGACCAGAACCGGCTGCAAACCGGGACCAGAACCGGGCACTGACCGGGACCGGGAGCAGAACCGCGACCAGAACCGAGAACGGAACCGGGACCGGGACCAGAACCGGGCACTGACCGGGACCGGGACAAGAACCGGGACCGGGAACGGAACCAGAACTGGAACCAGGACCGGGACCGGGACCAGAACCGGGCACTGACCGGGACCGGGAGCAGAACCGGGACCGGGACCAGAACCGGCTGCAAACTGGGACCAGAACCGGGCACTAACTGGGACCGCGACCGGGAACAGAACCAGAACCGAGACCAGAACCGGCTGCAAACTGGGACCAGGACTGGGACCAGTACCGGGTGCAAACCGGGACGAGAACCGGGGCCGGTATCGGGCAGTGACTGGGACCAGAACCGACACCAGAACCGGAAAGTGATTGGGACCAGCATCAAGCACTGACTGGGACCAGGACCGGTACCGGGCAGTGACTGGGACCAGAACCGGAATGTGACTGGGACCAGAACCGACACAGGACCGGCTGCAAACCGGGAGCAGAACCGGGACCAGTACTGGGCACTAACTGGGACCAGAACCGGCTGCAAACCGGGACCGGGACCGGGCACTGATTGGTGCCGGTACCGAACCCCGACTGGTCCCGGTACCGAACCCCGACTGGTCCCGGTACCGAACCCTGACTGGTCCCGGTACCGAACCCCGACTGGTCCCGGTACCGAACCCTGACCGGTCCCGGTACCAAACCCTGACTGGTCCCGGTACCGAGCCTCAACTGGTCCCAGTACCGAACCCCGACTGGTCCCGGTACCGAACCCTGACTGGTCCCAGTACCGAACCCCGACTGGTCCCGGTACCAAACCCTGACTGGTCCCGGTACCAAACCCTGACTGGTCCCGGTACCGAACCCTGACCGGTCCCGCCCGTGTCCCCTCCGGGTCCCCCCTCGTTGAGGGACCCCCCCCCCCCCCCCCCTCGGCCGCCACGTGGGAGCGACCCCCGCCCCAAATTCGGGGGTCCCAAAAGTCCCCAAATTCCTCACGTGACCCCCCCTCCCCTCCCCCAATTCCACCACGGGACCCCCGAACAGACCCGGGACCCCCCCCCCAAAACCGACCCGGGACCCCCCCCCAAAACCGACCCGGGACCCCCGAACAGACCCGGGACCCCCGAACAGACCCGGGACCCCCCCCAATTCCCGGCCCCGCCCCTCCCGGGGGTCCCGGCCGAAGGGGGGCGGGTCCCGCCTCCCCCTCCCCAAAATTCCCGTCCCGGGACCCCCAAAATCAACCGGGCCCCGCCCCCCCCGAGGGTCCCAGACCGGATCCGGGACCCCACCCCCGGGAATTCCGGCCCCGGGACCCCTCCCCAAACCGAGTCCCGGCCCCTCCCAGCCCCGGGACCCCTCCCCAAACCGAGTCCCGACCCCGGGACCCCTCCCCAAAGCGAGTCCCGACCCCGGGACCCCTCCCCAAACCGAGTCCCGACCCCTCCCCGGGAATTCCGGCCCCGGGACCCCTCCCCAAACCGAGTCCCGACCCCCCCAGCCCCGGGACCCCTCCCCAAAGCGAGTCCCGACCCCTCCCCGGGAATTCCGGCCCCGGGACCCCTCCCCAAACCGAGTCCCGACCCCCCCAGCCCCGGGACCCCTCCCCAAAGCGAGTCCCGACCCCTCCCCGGGAATTCCGGCCCCGGGACCCCTCCCCAAACCGAGTCCCGACCCCGGGACCCCTCCCCAAACCGAGTCCCGGCCCCGGGACCCCTCCCCAAAGCGAGTCCCGACCCCTCCCCGGGACCCCCGCCCCTGCGGGCGGACCCCGCCCCTCCCGGGGGTCTCATTCCCTGACCACGCCCCCCCCGGGGGTCGCATTCCCGGGACCCCCCGTTCCCGGTGACCCCTCCAGGCCCCTCCCCCACCCCTCCCGGGGGGGGTCTCAGCCCCGGGACCCCTCCCCAAATTCCCCCCCCCCCCCCCCCGGTACCTCGGTCCGGGCCGCCCGTCCATGGCCGCCGCTGCCGCGCCCTCCGCACCCACCGCGCGAGCCCCCTCCTCGGACACGCCCCCCGCCATGGCCACGCCCCCTCCTCGGACACGCCCCCACGAGGCCACGCCCCCTCCCCTGGACACGCCCCCTCCCTCACACACCCCCCTGAGGACACGCCCCCTCCCCAAAATACCCCCCCGGGACACGCCCCCTCCCCCTTCGCGCGCTCGTCGCGACAGGCCACGCCCCCTTCTCGGAATAACCCGCTGGCCACGCCCCTTTCTGTGGCCACGCCCCTTCATGTGGCCACGCCCCCTCCACCTGGACATGGCCCCGCCCCCTCTGCGCGTGTCAATCACACCCCGCCGAGGCCACGCCCACAAAACAGCGGCCACGCCCCCCCGGGGCCCCCAAATCTCGCTCGGAGACCCCCAAAATCCCCCTGAACCTTCCCAAAATCCCCTCAAAACACCCCCGGGACCCCCAAAACCCCTCCGGACCCCCAAAACCCCCCCGGGACCCCCAAAACCCCCCTGGGACCCCCGAAATCCCTTTGAGGCCCCGCCCCTTCCCCGAGGCCCCGCCCACCCCGCGTTCCCATTGGCTGCCGCTCGCTCGGTGACCCGGAAGTGGCTCCGCCCCCCGCCGTGACCCGGAAGCGCAGCGGAAGCGGCGGGAGCGGGAGAGCGGCAGCCATGTGAGAGCGGCGGGGGAAAAACGGGAAAAAACGGGGAAAAACGGGAAAAAACCGAGAAAACGGGGGAAAAAAACGGGATCGGGGAGGGGCCAGCGGGGGGAACCGGGGAAAGGCGCAGCTGGGGAGCGGGGGGGACACCGGGAGGGGGCGGAACGGGCCGGGGCCGCTCTTTGTCGCTGTCCCCGAGCCGGTCCCGGTGTCCCCACATCCCCCGATGTCCCCTCGGTGTCCCCCGGAGCCTCCTGAAGGACCCCGAGAGCGAGGTGACCCCAGAGATCGATCCCCAAATGTCCCCAAATGTCCCCAAGTGTCCCCAATGTCCCCAAATGTCCCGACATTCTCTGAGCCTGTGATACCCTCATGACCCCCTGGTGTCCCCAATGTCCCCAGGAGCCTCCTGAAGCACCCCGAGAGCGAGGTGACCCCAGAGATTGATCCCTGTGTCCCCACATCCCCTGACCGTGTGATGTCCCTGGTGTCCCCCCAATGTCCCAAATGTCCCCCTGATGTCCCTGTGATGTCCCCAATGTCCCCGTGGTGTCCCCAGGAGTCTCCTGGACCAGCCCAAGAGCGAGGTGACCCCAGAGATCCATCCCTGATGTCCCCAAATGTCCCCACATCCCCTGACCCTGTGATGTCCCTGAGGCTCCCCTGATGTCCCTGTGATGTCCCCAATGTCCCCAAGGTCCCCCTGATGTCCCCAATGTCCCCGTGGTGTCCCCAGGAGTCTCCTGAACCAGCCCAAGAGCGAGATGACCCCAGAGATCCATCCCTGTGTCCCCAAATGTCCCCAAATGTCCCCACATCCCCTGAACCTGTGATGTCCCTGGTGTCCTCCCAATGTCCCAAATGTCCCCTGATGTCCCTGTGATGTCCCCAGTGTCCCCAAGGTCCCCCCAATGTCCCCCTGATGTCCCCAGGAGTCTCCTGGACCAGCCCAAGAGCGAGATGACCCCAGAGATCCATCCCTGATGTCCCCAAATGTCCCCACATCCCCACATTCCCCTGATGTCCCCAATGTCTCTGGTGTCCCCCTGATGTCCCCTCGGTGTCCCCAATGTCCCCAGGAGTCTCCTGAACAAGCCCAAGAGCGAGGTGACCCCAGAGATCGATCCCTGTGTCCCCAAATGTCCCCAAATGTCCCCACATCCCCTGGTACCCCGGTGTCCCTGGTGTCCCCAATGTCCCCCTGATGTCCCCCTGATGTCCCCAATGTCCCCCCAATGTCCCTTTGGTGTCCCCAGGAGTCTCCTGAACAAGCCCAAGAGCGAGATGACCCCGGAGATGGATCCCTGTGTCCCCATGTCCCCTGACCCCCTGATGTCCCTGGTGTCCTCCCAACGTCTCTGGTGTCCCCCTGATGTCCCTGTGATGTCCCTCTGGTGTCCCCAGGAGTCTCCTGAACAAGCCCAAGAGCGAGATGACGCCCGAGGAGCTGCAGAAGCGCGAGGAGGAGGAATTCAACACGGGCCCGCTGTCGGTGCTGACGCAGAGCGTGAAGAACAACACCCAGGTGCTGATCAACTGCCGCAACAACAAGAAACTGCTGGGGCGCGTGAAAGCGTTTGACAGGTGAGGAAATGTCCCCAAAGTGTCCCAAAAGTGTCCCCAAAGTGTCCCCAAAGTGTCCCCAAGGTGTCCCCAGAGTGTCCCCAGGGTGTCCCCAGAACAACACCCAGGTGCTGATCAACTGCCGCAACAACAAAAAACTCCTGGGGCGCGTGAAAGCGTTTGACAGGTGAGGAAATGTCCCCAAAGTGTCCTCAAGGTGTCCCCAAAGTGTCCCCAAAGTGTCCCCAAAGTGTCCCCAGAACAACACCCAGGTGCTGATCAACTGCCGCAACAACAAAAAGCTCCTGGGGCGTGTTAAAGCCTTTGACAGGTGAGTCACAGTGTCCCCAAAGTGTCCCCAGGGTGTCCCCAGGGTGTCCCCAGAGTGTCCCCAAAGTGTCCCCAGGGTGTCCCCAGAACAACACCCAGGTGCTGATCAACTGCCGCAACAACAAAAAGCTCCTGGGGCGCGTCAAGGCCTTCGACAGGTGAGGAAATGTCCCCAAAGTGTCACCAGGGTCCCCAAGGTGTCCCCAAGGTGTCCCCAGAGTGTCCCCAAAGTGTCCCCAAAGTGTCACCAGGGTGTCCCCAAACTGTCCCCAGAGTGTCCCCAAAGTGTCCCCAAAGTGTCCCCAAAGTGTCCCCAGAGTGTCCCCAGAACAACACCCAGGTGCTGATCAACTGCCGCAACAAGAAGAAACTGCTGGGACGTGTTAAAGCCTTTGACAGGTGAGGAAATGTCCCCAAAGTGTCCCCAAGGTGTCCCCAAAGTGTCCCCAGAGTGTCCCCAAAGAGCCCCAGAACAACACCCAGGTGCTGATCAACTGCCGCAACAACAAAAAGCTCCTGGGGCGCGTGAAGACCTTCGACAGGTGAGTCACAGTGTCCCCAGAGTGTCCCCAAGGTGTCCCCAAAGTGTCCCCAGAGTGTCCCCAAAGTGTCCCCAGAGTGTCCCCAAGGTGTCCCCAAGGTGTCCCCAGAGTGTCCCCAAAGAGCTCCCAGAACAACACCCAGGTGCTGATCAACTGCCGCAACAACAAAAAACTGCTGGGGCGCGTCAAGGCCTTTGACAGGTGAGGAAATGTCCCCAGAGTGTCCCCAAAGTGTCCCCAAAGTGTCCCCAAAGTGTCCCCAGGGTGTCCCCAGAGTGTCCCCAGAACAACACCCAGGTGCTGATCAACTGCCGCAACAACAAAAAGCTCCTGGGGCGTGTGAAAGCCTTTGACAGGTGAGGAAATGTCCCCAAAGTGTCCCCAAAGTGTCCCCAGAGTGTCCCCAAAGTGTCCCCAAGGTGTCCCCAAAGTGTCCCCAGAACAACACCCAGGTGCTGATCAACTGCCGCAACAACAAAAAACTGCTGGGGCGTGTTAAAGCGTTTGACAGGTGAGGAAATGTCCCCAGAGTGTCCCCAAGGTGTCCCCAAAGTGTCCCCAAAGTGTCCCCAAAGTGTCCCCAGAGTGACCCCAAGGTCAGCTCTGTGACTTCAAGGTGTCCTCAAGGTATCCCCAGGGTGTCCCCAAAGTGTCCCCAGTGTCCCCAAAGTGTCCCCAAAGTGTCCCCAGAGTGTCCCCAAGGTGTCACCACAGTGACCCCAGGGTCACCAAAGTGTCCCCAGTGTCCCCAAGGTGTCACCACGGTGACCCCAGGGTCAGCTCTGTGACCTCAAGGTGTCCTCAAGGTATCCCCAGGGTGTCCCCAGAGTGTCACCAGGGTCCCCAAAGTGTCCCCAGAGTGTCCCCAGTGTCCCCAAGGTGTCCCCAGAGTGTCCCCAAGGTCAGCTCTGTGACCTCAAGGTGTCCTCAAGGTATCCCCAGGGTGTCCCCAGAGTGTCACCAGGGTCCCCAAAGTGTCCCCAGAGTGTCCCCAGTGTCCCCAAAGTGTCCCCAGTGTCCCCAAGGTGTCCCCAGAGTGTCCCCAAGGTCAGCTCTGTGACCTCAAGGTGTCCCCAAGGTATCCCCAGGGCGTCCCCAGGGACACCACAGTGACCCCAGGGTCCCCAGAGTGTCCCCAAGGTGTCCCCAGGGTCCCCAAAGTGTCCCCAAGGTGTCCCCAGAGTGTCGTCAAGGTGTCACCAGGGTCCCCAAAATGTCACCACAGTGACCCCAGGGTCCCCAAAGTGTCCCCAAGGTGTCCCCAAAGTGTCCCCAAGGTGTCCCCAGGGTGTCCCCAAGGTGTCACCAGGGTCCCCAAAATGTCACCACAGTGACCCCAGAGTGTCCCCAGGGTCCCCAAGGTGTCACCAGTGTCCCCAAGGTGTCACCACAGTGACCCCAGGGTCACCAAAGTGTCCCCAGAGTGTCCCCAAGGTGTCCCCAGAGTGTCCCCAAGGTCAGCTCTGTGACCTCAAGGTGTCCCCAAGGTATCCCCAGGGTGTCCCCAGGGACACCACAGTGACCCCAGGGTCCCCAGAGCATCCCCAAGGTGTCCCCAGGGTGACCCCAGGGTCCCCAAGGTGTCACCCCAGTGACCCCAGGGTCCCCAGAGTGTCCCCAAGGTGTCCCCAAGATCCTCGGAGTGTCCCTGGAGTCACCGTGGTGTCCCCAAGGTGTCCCTGAGGTCCTCAAAGTCCCCAAATCCATTTTTTTTCCCCCCCAGCAAATCCTGGTTTATGCCCTCCAAATCCCTTTTTTTTCCCCAAAAAATTCCATTTTTCCCCCCAAATCCCAGATTTTTCCACCCAAATCCATTTTTTTCCCCCCCAAATCCCATTTTTTCACCCAAATCCCATTTTTTTCCCCCCTGAATCCCAGATTTCCCCCCAAATCCAGTTTTTTTCCCCCTCAAATCCTGGATTTTTCCCCGAAATCCAGGTTTTTTTCCCCCAACTCCCATTTTTTCCCCCCAAATCCCTTTTTTTCCTCCCAAATCCCGTTTTTTTCCCCCCCAATCCCATTTTTCCCCCCAAATCCCAGTTTTTCCCCCCAAACCCAGGTTTTTTCCCCCCAAATCCTGGATTTCCCCCCCCAAACCCAGGTTTTTCCCCCCCAAATCCTGGATTTCCCCCCCAAACCCCGTTTTTTCCCCCCCAAATCCCATTTTTCCCCCCCAAATCCCATTTTTTCCCCCCAAATCCCATTTTTTCCCCCCAAATCCCGTTTTTTCCCCCCAAACCCAGGTTCTTTCCCCCCAAATCCTGGATTTCCCCCCCAAACCCCGTTTTTTCCTCCCCAAATCCCATTTTTTCCCCCCAAATCCCATTTTTTCCCCCCCAAATCCCGTTTTTTCCCCCCAAATCCTGTTTTTCCCCCCCAAACCCAGGTTTTTTCCCCCCCAAATCCCATTTTTTCCCCCCAAATCCTGGATTTCCCCCCCAAACCCCATTTTTTCCCCCCCAAATCCCATTTTTTCCCCCCAAACCCAGGTTCTTTCCCCCCAAATCCTGGATTTCCCCCCCAAACCCAGGTTTTTTCCCCCCCAAATCCCGTTTTTTTCCCCCAAATCCTGGATTTCCCCCCCAAATCCCATTTTTTCCCCCCCAAATCCCATTTTTTCCCCCCCAAATCCCATTTTTTCCCCCCAAACCCAGGTTTTTCCCCCCCAAATCCCATTTTTTCCCCCCAAATCCCATTTTTCCCCCCCAAACCCAGGTTTTTTCCCCCCCAAATCCTGGATTTCCCCCCCAAATCCCATTTTTCCCCCCCAAATCCCGTTTTTCCGGCAGGCACTGTAACATGGTGCTGGAGAACGTCAAGGAGATGTGGACGGAGGTGCCCAAGAGCGGCAAAGGGAAGAAGAAATCCAAACCCGTCAACAAGGACCGGTACATCTCCAAAATGTTCCTGCGCGGAGACTCCGTCATCGTGGTCCTGAGAAATCCCCTCATCGCTGGGAAATAGGGAATTCACACCTGGAATCATCCTGGAACCTTCCAGAACATCCCAGAGCATCCCAGAGCATCCCAGAACCTTCCAGAACATCCCAGAACATCCCAGACTCCGTCATCGTGGTGCTGAGAAACCCCCTCATCGCTGGGAAATAACGGGGAATTCCTGATTGGAATCATCCTGGAACATCCCAGAACCTTCCAGAGCATCCCAG
This sequence comes from Poecile montanus, assembly GCA_038429875.1. Lineage (NCBI taxonomy): Eukaryota > Metazoa > Chordata > Aves > Passeriformes > Paridae > Poecile > Poecile montanus. Next base: position 565,381 of record CM076536.1, read on the forward strand.
AGCATCCCAGAGCATCCCAGACTCCGTCATCGTGGTCCTGAGAAACCCCCTGATAGCCGGGAAATAACGGGGAATTCCTGATTGGAGTAATCCTGGAACCTTCCAGAACATCCCAGAACCTTCCAGAACATCCCAGAACATCCCAGAGTCCATCATTGTTGGGAATTCCTAATTGGAATAATCCATGGAACCTTCCAGAACATCCCAGAACCTTCCAGGCTCCGTCATTGTTGGGAATTCCCTGCTGGAATCATCCCTGGAACCTTCTGGAACCTCCCAGAACCTCCCAGAACCTTCCAGAACCTCCCCAGAGCGGCTCCATCATCGTTGGGGAATTTGGGATTCCTTGGGAATCATCCGTGGAACCTTCCAGAACCTTCCAGAACCTTCCAGAACCTCCCAGAACTTTCCAGAACCTCCCAGAACCTTCCAGAACTTTCCAGAACCTTCCCAGCCCCCCCCAACCCGGCTCATCCCAGATTTCCCCTCCCCCCTCGTTCCCGGCTGGATTTTTGGGATGGAGAAAACGGAATTTTGGGATGGAACAGGAATTTTTTGGGATGGAGCTGGGATTTTTGGGATGGAACAGCAATTTTTTGGGATGGGAATTTTGGGATGGAGCTGGGATTTTTTGGGATGGGATTTTTGGGATGTTACAGGAATTTTTTGGGATGGAACAGGAATTTTTGGGATGGACAGAGTGGAATTTCGGGATAGAACAGGATTTTTTTGGGATGGAGCTGGGATTTTTTGGGATGTTACAGGAATTTTGGGATGTTACAGGAATTTTTGGGATGGAACAGGAATTTTGGGATGTTACAGAATTTTTGGGATGGAACAGCAATTTTTTGGGATGGGGTTTTTTGGGATGGAACAAGAATTTTGGGATGGAGCTGGGATTTTTTGGGATGGGATTTTTGGGATGGAACAGGAATTTTTTGGGATGTTACAGGAATTTTTGGGATGGAGCTGGGATTTTTGGGATGGGATTTTTGGGATGGATGGAACAGGAATTTTCGGGATGCAGCAGGATTTTTTGGGATAGAACAGGATTTTTTTGGGATGGGATTTTTTGGGATGGAACAGGAATTTTGGGATGGAACAGGAATTTTTTGGGATGTTACAGAATTTTTGGGATAGAACAGGAATTTTTTGGGCTGGGATTTTTTGGGATGTTACAGGAATTTTTTGGGATGTTACAGGGATTTTTTGGGCTGGGATTTTTTGGGATGGACAGAACAGGAATTTTTTGGGATGGAGCTGGGATTTTTTGGGATGGGATTTTTGGGATGGGATTTTTGGGATGTTACAGGAATTTTTTGGGATGGAACAGGAATTTTTGGGATGTTACAGGAATTTTTGGGATGGAGCTGGGATTTTTGGGATGGGATTTTTTGGGATGTTACAGGAATTTTTGGGATGGGATTTTTTGGGATGGAGCTGGGATTTTTTGGGATGGGATTTTTTGGGATGTTACAGAATTTTTGGGATGTTACAGGAATTTTTTGGGATGGGATTTTTGGGATGGAACAGGAATTTTGGGATGTTACAGGAATTTTGGGATGTTACAGGATTTTTTGGGATGTTACAGGAATTTTTGGGATGGGATTTTTGGGATGTTACAGGAATTTTTTGGGATGGAACAGGAATTTTTGGGATGTTACAGGAATTTTTTGGGATGGGATTTTTGGGCTGGGATTTTTGGGATGGAGCAGGAATTTTTGGGATGGGATTTTTGGGATGGAACAGGAATTTTTTGGGATGTTACAGGAATTTTTTGGGATGGGATTTTTGGGATGGGATTTTTGGGATGTTACAGGAATTTTTTGGGATGGGAATTTTTGGGATGGAACAGGAATTTTTGGGATGTTACAGGAATTTTTGGGATGTTACAGGAATTTTTTGGGCTGGGATTTTTTGGGATGGAACAAACAGGAATTTTGGGATGTTACAGGAATTTTTGGGATGTTACAGGAATTTATGGGATGGGATTTTTGGGATGGAACAGGAATTTTTTGGGATGTTACAGGAATTTTTTGGGATGGACGGAGCGGGAATTTCGGGACCCCCCTCCCTCCCCCCCGTGCCAATAAAATTCGTTTCCACCCCTCGATCTCCCCCTCCCCAATTGACAGAAAACACCGGAGACCCCTCCCCAAAATGAGCATCCAAAGGCTTTAATTCCCAAAAATTCCCAAAAAAAACCCGGGAAGGGGAGGGGACAACCGGGAGGGGGAGGGGAGGGGACAGGGGGGAGGGGCTGAATTTGGGGAGGGGTCCAGGCCCCTCCCCCCCCCTCAGATTTTCTTCCGCTGCGGCCGAACCCTCGGGAAGAGCTGGGGGAGGGGAGAGAGGGGAGAGAGGTGAGACCCCCGCCCCAAAAATTATCCCAGAAATATCCCAAAATTATCCCAAAAATAACCCAAAAATATCCCAAAAATATCCCAAAAATCCCCCCAAAATTATCCCAAAAATAACCCAAAAATATCCCAAAAAATATCTCAAAATGTCCCAAAAAAAACCCCCCAAAATTATCCCAAAAATCCCCAAAAAAACCCCCCAAAATATCCCAAAAATCCCCCCAAAAATATCACAAAAATATCACAAAAATTATCCCAAAAATCCCCCAAAAATTATCCCAAAAATCCCCCCAAAAATATCCCAAAAAAAACCCCAAAATTATCGCAAAAATTATCCCAGAAATATCCAAAAAAATATCCCAAAAATATCCTAAAAATTATCCCAGAAATATCCTAAAAATCCCCCCCAAAATATCCCAAAAATCCCCCAAAAATATTCAAAAAAAAACCCAAAAAAATATCCCGAAAATCCCCCCCAAAATATCCCAAAGAAACCCCAAAAAAATATCCCCCAAAAATATCCCAAAAATGCCCCCAAAAAATCCCAAAAATCCCCCAAAAATTATCCCAAAAATTACCCCAAAAATATCCCAAAAATGTCCCAAAAATAACCCAAAAATTATCCCAAAAATCCACAAAATGTCCCAAAAAAACCCCAGAAATATCCCAAAAATCCCCCCCAAAATATCCCAAAAATCCCCCAAAAATATCCCAAAAAATATCCCAAAATGTCCCAAAAAAACCCCCCCAAAATTATCCCAAAAATCCCCAAAAAAACCCCCAAAAATATCCCCAAAAAAACCCCAAAATGTCCCAAAAATCCCCCTGAAAAATATCCCAAAAATTATCCCAAAAATCCCCCCCAAAATATCCCAAAAAAACACCAAAAAATATCCCAAAAAACCAAAAAAAAATCCCAAAAATATCCAAAAAAACTCGCAAAAAATATCCCAAAAAATATCTCAAAAATACCCCAAAAATCCCCAAAAATATCCCAAAAAACCCCCAAAAAATATCCCAAAAATATCCCCCCAAAATATCCTAAAATGTCCCAAAAAACATCCCAAAAAACCCCCCCAAAATATTCCAAAAAAACCCCAAAAATTATCACAAAAATAACCCCAAAAAATATCCCGAAAATCCCCCAAAAAATATCCCAAAAAATCCCCCCAAAAATATCCCAAAAATGCTCCCAAAAAATCCCAAAAATAACCCAAAAATATCCCAAAAAAACCCCAAAATGTCCCAAAAATCCCCCTGAAAAATATCCCAAAAAAACCCCAAAAATATCCCCCAAAAAATCCCAAAAATATCCCAAAAATAACCCAAAAAAATATCCCGAAAATCCCCCCCAAAATAGCCCAAAAAACCCCCAAAAATATCCTAAAAAAAAACCCCAAAACCCCAAAAATATCCCAAAAATCCCCCCAAAATTATCCCAAAAATATCCCAAAAAAAAACCCAAAAATATCCCAAAAATAACCCCAAAAAATATCCCGAAAATCCCCCCCCCAAAATATCCCAAAACCCCAAAAATATCCCAAAAAAAAACCAAAAATATCCCAAAAATCCCCCCAAAAAATATCCAAAAAAATCCCCCCAAAAATATCCCAAAAATGCCCCCAAAAAAACCCAAAAATAACCCCAAAAAATATCCCAAAAAATATCCCCCAAAAAACCCCAAAATTTCCCAAAAATCCCCCTGAAAAATATCCCAAAAATTATCCCAAAAATCCCCCCCGAAATATCCAAAAAAACCACCAAAAAATATCCCAAAAATATCCCAAAAAAACTCACGAAAAATATCCCTAAAAATATCTCAAAAATACCCCAAAAATCCCCAAAAATATCCCCAAAAAACCCCAAAAAATATCCCAAATATCCCCCCAAAATTATCCCAAAATTATCCCAAAAATATCCCAAAAAAAACCCCCAAAATGTCCCAAAAATCCCCCTGAAAAATATCCAAAAAATATCCCAAAAATATCCCAAAAATCCCCCCCAAAATATCCCCAAAAAACACCCAAAAATATCCCAAAACACCCCCCCAAAAATATCCCAAAACCCCCCCAAAATATCCCAAAAATAACCCAAAAATATCCCAAAAAAAACCCCAAAAATAACCCAAAAATATCCCAAAAAATATCCCAAAAATCCCCCCCAAAAAATATCCAAAAAAACCCCAAAAATATCCCCCAAAATTATCCCAAAAAAACCCCAAAAAATCCCAAAAAAACCCCGAAAAATATCCCAACCCCCCCCAAAATATCCCAAAAAATGCCCCCAAAAATATCCTAAAAAAAAACCCCAAAAATAACCCAAAAATCCCCCCCCAAAATATCCCAAAAAACCCCAAAAATATCCCAAAAAAAAACCCCAAAATATCCCAAAACACCCCCCCAAAAATATCCCAAAAACCCCCCAAAATATCCCAAAAATATCCCAAAAAATATCCCAAAAAAACCCCCCAAAATATCCCAAAAAAACCCAAAAATGTCCCAAAAATCCCCCTGAAAAATATCCAAAAAATATCCCAAAAATTATCCCAAAAATATCCCAAAAATCTCCCAAAAATATCCCCAAAAAACACCCAAAAATATCCCAAAACACCCCCCCAAAAATATCCCAAAAATGTCCCAAAAATATCCCAAAAAAACCCCAAAATTATCCCAAAAAACCCCAAAATTATCCCAAAAAAACCCAAAAAATATCCCAAAAAAACCAAAAAATATCCCAAAAATATCCCAAAAATCCCCCCAAAATAATCCCAAACCTCCCCCAAAAATATCCCAAAACCCCCCCAGGGTCATGGAGGGGCTCTGGGACCCCCTCCCCAAATCCCCATTTCCCCCTCCCCAAATCTCCCTTTAGGTGACCCCCGGGACCCCTCCCCACCCCTGGGGACCCCTGGGGACCCCTCCCCATCCTTGGGACCCTCTCCCCACCCCCGGGACCCCTCCCCATCCTTGGGGACCCCTGGGGACCCCTCCCCATCCCTGGGGACCCCCAGAGCCCCCTCCCCATCCTTGGGGACCCCTCCCCACCCCTGGGGACCCCCAGAGCCCCCTCCCCATCCTTGGGACCCCTGTAGGGACCCCTCCCCATCCTTGGGGACCCCTGGGGACCCCTCCCCATCCTTAGGACCCTCTCCCCACCCCTGGGGACCCCTCCCCACCCTTGGGGACCCTCAGAGCCCCCTCCCCATCCTTGGGGACCCCTGTAGGGACCCCTCCCCACCCCTGGGGACCCCCAGAGCCCCCTCCCCATCCTTGGGACCCTCTCCCCACCCCTGGGGACCCCTCCCCACCCTTGGGGACCCTCAGAGCCCCCTCCCCACCCCTGGGGACCCCTGTAGGGACCCCTCCCCACCCTTGGGGACCCCTCCTCACCCCCCTGTCACCCCTGGGGACCCCTCCTCACCCTCAGAGCCCCCTCCCCACCCCTGGGGACCCTTCCTCACCCCCAGGGACCCCTGGGGACCCCTCCTCACCCCGAAGTAGTTCCGTGGCACGTATCCCTCGTGGCCGTACAGGGACCCCCACCAGGGACCCCCACCACCCCTGGGGACCCTTCCTCACCCCCCTGTCACCCTTGGGACCCCTCCCCACCCCTGGGGACCCCTCCTCACCCCGAAGTAGTTCCGTGGCACGTATCCCTCGTGGCCGTACAGGGACCCCCACCACCACTCCAGCTCCTCGGGGGGCTCCCGGCGCAGAACCGTCACCGGCTCCCCCTCCCGGAACGAGAGCTCGTCCCCAAACTCGGCGCTGTAATCCCAGAGCGCGTACACCACACCGCTGTTCAGCACCCCCATGCCCTGCTCCACCTCTGGGGGATCAAAAAAATACAAAATGTTACCAAAAAATACAAAATGTTACACAAAAACCCCAAAATGTTACACAAAACCTGCCCAAAATCCCGAATTGTTACCCCAAAACTGCCCCAAATCCCACACTGTAATCCCAGAGCACGTACACCACGCCGCTGTTCAGCACCCCCATCCCCTGCTCCACCTCTGGGGAACCAAAAAATCCCGAAATGTTACCAAAAAACCCCAAAATGTTACACAAAAATCCCAAATTGTTACCCCAAAACTGCCCCAAAATCCCCAAATCCCACACTGTAATCCCAGAGCGCGTTCACCACGCCGCTGTTCAGCACCCCCATGCCCTGCTCCACCTCTGGGGGATCAAAAAAACCCCAAATGTTATCAAAAAATACAAAATGTTATCAAAAAAACTCAAATTGTTACCAAAAACCCCAAAATGTTACCCCAAAACTGCCCTGGAACCCCAAAACTGCCCCAAATCCCACACTGTAATCCCAGAGCGCGTTCACCACGCCGCTGTTCAGCACCCCCATCCCCTGCTCCACCTCTGGGGGATCAAAAAAACCCCAAATGTTACCCAAAAATCCTGAAATGTTATCAAAAACATGAAATCGTTACCCAAAAAAACCAAAATGTTACCCAAAACCTGCCCTGAAACCCCAAAACTGCCCCAAAAACCCCAAATTCTTACCCTAAACTGCCCCCAAATCCCGAATTGTTACTCCAAAACAACAACAAAAGTACCCCCACAACCCCGAATCACCCCAAAACTCTCTCCCAGTGTCCCCCAGTCCCCCCCAGTCCCATCCCAGTCCCCCCCAGTCCCATCCCAGTCCCATCCCAGTCCCTCCCAGTGCCCACCAGTCCCCCCCAGTCCCCCCCAGTCCCATCCCAGTCCCATCCCAGTCCCATCCCAGTCCCATCCCAGTCCCTCCCAGTGCCCCCCAGTCCCCCCCAGTCCCTCTCCCAGTCCCATCCCAGTGCTCACCAGTCCCTCCCAGTGACCCCCAGTCCCATCCCAGTCCCTCCCAGTCCCCCCCAGTCCCTCCCAGTGCCCACCAGTAAGGTAACTGGAGCAGTCAGATCCCCCCAGAACCCATTAACCCCATATCCCCCATCACCCCAGTGCCCCCCAGTGCCCCCCAGTCCCCCCCAGTCCCATCCCAGTCCCCCCCAGTCCCTCCCAGTCCCATCCCAGTCCCATCCCAGTCCCTCCCAGTCCCTCCCAGTCCCCACCAGTAAGGTAACTGGAGCAGTCAGATGCCCCCATAACCCATTAATCCCATATCCCCCATCACCCCAGTGTCCCCCAGTGCCCCCCAGTCCCTCCCAGTGACCCCAAAGCCCTCTCCCAGTGTCCCCCAGTCCCTCCCAGTGCCCACCAGTAAGGTAACTGGAGCAGTCAGATCCCCCCATAACCCATATCCCCCATCACCCCAGTCCCTCCCAGTGCCCCCCAGTCCCCCCCAGTCCCCCCCAGTCCCTCCCAGTGCTCACCAGTAAGGTAACTGGAGCAGTCAGATCCCCCCATAACCCATATCCCCCATCACCCCAGTGCCCCCCAGTCCCCCCCAGTCCCTCCCAGTGCCCACCAGTGAGGTAACTGGAGCAGTCAGATCCCCCCAGAACCCATTAACCCCATATCCCCCATCACCCCAGTGCCCCCCAGTCCCCCCCAGTCCCTCCCAGTGCCCACCAGTAAGGTAACTGGAGCAGTCGGCGTAGCCCTCCCGGTACGGGTCGCATTTCTCCACGGCCAAGCTGCCGTCGCTGCCCGTGGTGGCGAAAATGGCGGCGCCGTGACGGACGAGGGCGACGCAGACGCCGGTGTCGTTACAGGACGCTGCGCAGTGCAGGGGGGTCCTGGGGACACCCCAAAAATCAGGGGACACCCCAAAAACTGAGGGGACACCCCAAAATGTCAGGGGACACCCCAAAACCTGAGGGGTCCCTGGGGTTTGGGGGTTATTGGGGTTATTGGGGTCACTGGGGTCACCAGGGTGACACAGACCCCGGTGTCGTTACAGGACGCTGCGCAGTGCAGGGGGGTCCTGGGGACACCCCAAAATCAGGGGACACCCCAAAATGTCAGGGATTGGCCCCAAAACCTGAGGGGTCCCTGGGGTTTGGGGGGTTTTGGGGGGATTTGGGTGGATTTGGGGGGATTTTTGGGGTCACTGAGGGGCTGGGGACCCCAATCAGTTGGGGAATGTCGGGATCCCCCCCTGTCCCCAATGTCCCCCCAGTGTCCCCAGTGTCCCCAGTGATGTCCCCAATGTCCCCAGTGTCCCCAGTGTCCCCAGTGTCCCCCAGTGTCCCCAGTGATGTCCCCAGTGTCCCCAGTGTCCCCAGTGTCCCCCAGTGATGTCCCCAGTGATGTCCCCAGTGTCCCCAGTGATGTCCCCAGTGTCCCCAGTGTCCCCAGTGTCCCCAGTGATGTCCCCAGTGTCCCCAGTGATGTCCCCAGTGTCCCCAGTGTCCCCCAGTGATGTCCCCAGTGTCCCCAGTGTCCCCAGTGTCCCCCAGTGATGTCCCCAGTGATGTCCCCAGTGATGTCCCCAAGTGTCCCCAGTGTCCCCAGTGATGTCCCCAGTGTCCCCAGTGTCCCCAGTGTCCCCAGTGTCCCCAGTGTCCCCCAGTGATGTCCCCAGTGATGTCCCCAGTGATGTCCCCAGTGTCCCCATGTCCCCAGTGTCCCCAGTGTCCCCAGTGATGTCCCCAGTGTCCCCAGTGATGTCCCCCAGTGTCACCATCCGTGGCTGTCGGGGGAGTTGACGTTGGCCCCGCTGGCGATCAGGAACTCCACGATTCCGTAGTTGCTGCCGCAGATCGCGTTGTGCAGCGCCGTGATGCCCTCGTCGTTGGGCTGGCTCGGGTCGTTCAGCTGGGGACAGCGGCTCTGTGTCCCCTCACTGCCACCCCTGTGTCACCCCTGTGCCCCTGTGTCCCCTCACTGCCACCCCTGTGTCACCCCTGTGCCCCTGTGTCCCCTCACTGCCACCCTGGGACAGCGCCGTGATGCCCTCGTCGTTGGGCTGGCTCGGGTCATTCAGCTGGGGACAGCGGCTCTGTGTCCCCTCTGTCCCCTCACTGCCACCCCTGTGTCCCCACTGTCCCCTCTGTCCCCTCTGTCCCCTCACTGCCACCCCTGTGTCACCCCTGTGCCCCTGTGTCCCCTCACTGCCACCCCTGGGTCCCCACTGTCCCCTCACTGCCACCCTGGGACAGCGCCGTGATGCCCTCGTCGTTGGGCTGGCTCGGGTCATTCAGCTGGGGACAGCGGCTCTGTGTCCCCTGTGTCCCCTCACTGCCACCCCTGTGTCACCCCTGTCCCCTCATTGTCATCCCTGTGTCCCCTCTGTCCCCTCACTGCCACCCCTGTGTCCCCACTGTCCCCTGTGTCCCCTCACTGCCACCCCTGGGTCCCCTGTGTCCCCTCACTGCCACCCTGGGACAGCCCCGTGATGCCCTCGTCGTTGGGCTGGCTCGGGTCATTCAGCTGGGGACAGCGGCTCTGTGTCCCCTCTGTCCCCTCTGTCCCCTCACTGCCACCCCTGGGTCCCCTCACTGCCACCCCTGGGTCCCCTCTGTCCCCTCACTGCCACCTCCTGTCCCCTCCTGTCCCATCACTGTCATCCCTGTGTCCCCTCACTGCCACCCTGGGACAGCCCCGTGTCCCCATTATCCCCTCATTGTCACCCCCGTGTCCCCCCTGTCCCCTCTGTCCCCTCCCTGCCACCCCAGGGGACATCCAGGGACACCCTCGTGTCCCCTCTGTCCCCCTGCTCTTGTCCCCATTGTCTCCCTGTCCCCAACTCCCTGTCCCCACCTGTCCCCGACCCCTTCTCTGTGTCCCCAATGTCCCCAATGTCCCCCCAATGTCCCCAGTGTCCCCAATGTCCCCAGTGTCCCCAGTGTCCCCAGTGTCCCCCCAGTGTCCCCAATGTCCCCCCAGTGTCCCCAGTGTCCCCAGTGTCCCCAATGTCCCCCTGGTGTCCCCCCCAATGTCCCCAATGTCCCCAATGTCCCCAATGTCCCCAATGTCCCCCCAATGTCCCCCCAATGTCCCCAGTGTCCCCAATGTCCCCCCAATGTCCCCAGTGTCCCCAATGTCCCCCCAATGTCCCCAATGTCCCCAATGTCCCCAGTGTCCCCAGTGTCCCCAGTGTCCCCAGTGTCCCCAATGTCCCCCCAATGTCCCCAATGTCCCCAATGTCCCCAGTGTCCCCAGTGTCCCCCTGGTGTCCCCAATGTCCCCAGTGTCCCCAGCGTCCCCAGTGTCCCCAGTGTCACCTGTGCCACCGCCTGCTGCACCACGTCCAGTTCCCCGGTGAGAGCCGCGTCCAGCAGCAGCACCAGCGGGTTCAGACCCCCCATGTCCCCCTGGTGTCCCCCCAGTGTCCCCCTGGTGTCCCCAGTGTCCCCAGTGTCCCCAGTGTCCCCAGTGTCCCCAGTGTCCCCAGTGTCACCTGTGCCACCGCCTGCTGCACCACGTCCAGCTCCCCGGTGAGAGCCGCGTCCAGCAGCAGCACCAGCGGGTTCAGACCCCCCATGTCCCCCTGGTGTCCCCAATGTCCCCAATGTCCCCCTGGTGTCCCCAATGTCCCCAGTGTCCCCAGTGTCCCCAATGTCCCCAGTGTCCCCAGTGTCCCCAGTGTCACCTGTGCCACCGCCTGCTGCACCACGTCCAGCTCCCCGGTGAGAGCCGCGTCCAGCAGCAGCACCAGCGGGTTCAGCCGCACCCGAGCCCCGGGGCGGCGCCGAGGGGAGGAGGGGTCCCGCAGGGCCGAGCGCAGCTCCTGTGACATTGGGGACATCGGGGACATCACTGGGGACAGCCCCCGACATCGGGGACACCACCCCGGGACACCTCGGGACATTGGGGACACCACTGGGGACATTGGTGACATCGCCCCGGGGCGGCGCCGAGGGGAGGAGGGGTCCCGCAGGGCCGAGCGCAGCTCCTGCGACATCGGGGACATTGGGGACATCAGTGGGGACACCTCGGGACACGGGGGATATCACCCTGGGACACCTCGGGACATTGGGGACATCAGTGGGGACATTGGGGACACCGGGGATATCACCCCGGCACATCCCGGGACATTGGGGACACCACCCGGGACACCTCGGGGACACCGGGGACATCACTGGGGACATCGGGGACATCATTTGGGACACCCCGGGACACTGGGGACACCACCCGGGACACCCCGGACATTGGGGACATCACCCCGGGACACCCCGGGACACTGGGGACATCATCTGGGACATTGGGGACATCATTTGGGACACCCTGGGACACCGGGGACACCCCGGACATTGGGGACATCACCCCGGGACACCCCGGGACACTGGGGACATCATCTGGGACACTGGGGACATCACTGGGAACACCCCGGACCTTGGGGACATCATCGGGGACACTGGGGACAGTGGGGACATCACCCCGGGACACCTCGGGGGGGTCTCAGAGGGACGGGGACACCTCGGGGGGGTCCCGGTGACACCGGGGACACCTCGGGGGGGTCTCAGGGGGACGGGGACACCTCGGGGGGGTCCCGGTGACACCGGGTGACACCTCGGGGGGGTCTCAGGGGCCGGGGACACCTCGGGGGGGTCTCAGGGGGACCGGGACACCTCGGGGGGGTCCCGGTGACACCGGGTGACACCTCGGGGGGGTCTCGGAGGGACCGGGACACCTCGGGGGGGTCCCGGTGACACCGGGTGACACCTCGGGGGGGTCTCAGGGGGACGGGGACACCTCGGGGGGGTCCCGGTGACACCGGGTGACACCTCAGGGGGGGTCCCCACCCCCACTCACCGTCACCTGTCCCGTCCCCGCCGCTGTCACCGGGGCTGTCCCGGCGCTCTCCAGGGCCGGTGCCGGTGCCGGTGCCGGTGTCCCCCCCTCGGCGGTGCCGGTGTCGCCGCCGGGAGCCCCGGGCCGGTGCAGGAGGCGCGGGATCAGCTGCCGGTACTGGCGGGCCCGGTTCGGTGCCGCCGCCGCGGGCCCGGGGCTCTGCTCCATCGAGCCCCGGCGCTTGAGGGGTCGCGGCATCTCCGCCAGGACCCTCCGGAGCTCCTGAAGCTCCGGGACCCCCCGGGCCCCCGGGGGCAGCAGCGGCTGCAGCCGGGTCGGGCTGAGCGGCCGAGCCGGGGGAACCTCGGGGGGACCCTCGGGGGGACAATCCGGGGGTCCCTCCTGGGGACCCTCCTGGGGACACTCCGGGGGTCCCTCCGGGGGTCCCTCCGGGGGTCCCTCGGGCTCCGAGCAGCGCAGGAGCCGCTCCAGGTCCGGCTCGTCCGGGGGAGCGGAGCGGGGAGGAGCTGGGGAGGGGAGAGAGGGGTGAGGGAGGGGAGGGAGGGGAGACCCCGGGATTGGGGAGGGGAGAGAGGGGTGAGGGAGGGGAGGGGAGACCCCGGGATTGGGGAGGGGAGAGAGGGGTGAGGGAGGGGAGGGAGGGGAGGGGAGGGGGAGACCCCGGGATTGGGGGAAGGGTGAGGGAGGGGGAGACCCCGGGATTGGGGAGGGAGGGGAGGGGAGGGGTGAGGGAGGGGAGGGGAGAAAGGGGTGAGGGAGGGGAGGGAGGGGAGGGGGAGACCCCGGGATTGGGGAGGGGAGGGGAGACCCCGGGATTGGGGGAAGGGTGAGGGAGGGGAGGGGGAGACCCCGGGATTGGGGAGGGGAGACCCCGGGATTGGGGAGGGGAGACCCCGGGATTGGGGAGGGGAGACCCCGGGATTGGTGGGGAGAAAGGGGGAAGCCCCAGGGACCCCTCCCCAAAATGCCCTTTTTACCCTCCAACCTCTCCAAATTCCCTTTTTCCCCCCCCAAATCCCCTTTTTTCCCTCCCCAAATCTCCTTCTCCCCCCTCCAAATCCCTTTCTTCCCCCAAATTCCCTTTCCCCCACTCCAAATTCCCCTTTTTACCCCCCAAAATCCCCTTTTTACCCCCAAAACCCCCCAAAATTCCCTTTTTATTCCCCCAACCCCCCCCAAAATTCCCTTTTTATTCCCCAAACCCCCCCCCAAAATTCCCTTTTCCCTCCCCAAAATTCCCTTTTTTCCCCAAAATTCCCTTTTTTCCCCCCAAACCCCTCTCCCCCCCCCACCCCATCCCCCCCCTCCTCTCACCTTCCCCCCCCGCCGCCCCTCCCTGGGCGGGGGTCGCCGCCGGCCCCTTTTGGGGTCCCCCCCTGCCCCCCCCGTGGGTGGGGGAGGGGCAGGGTCCCCCCCCCCGGGCCCCTCCCCCCCCCTGCTCCCAGACCGCGCTCTGGAGGCGGAAAATGACCGAGAGGGGGAGGGGCTTGCGGCGGGGGAGGGGCGGGGGGGGCACCGGGACCCGCGAGACCGGCGGGTGCCACCCCCGGGGGAGGCTCCGGGAGCCGCCGGGGGGCGAGCGGAAAACGCCGGGGGCGACCCCGGGGGCCACCCCGGGACCCCCGTCCTGGCGGCGCTCCGGGGAGGAGAGCTTGTAATTGCGGGGCAGGGTGGAGCTGTGGGCCTGAAAGGGTTAAAAACGGGTTAAAAACGGGTAAAAACGAAAAATAAATGGGTTAAAATGGGATTAAAATGGGTTAAAATGGGTTAAAATGGGGTTAAAGGGGAGGAGAGCTTGTAATTGCGAGGGAGGGTGGAGCTGTGGGCCTGAAAGGGTTAAAAACGGGGTTAAAATGGGGTTAAAATGGTTAAAAATGGTTAAAAATGGGTTAAAATGGGGTTAAAGGGGAGGAGAGCTTGTAATTGCGAGGGAGGGTGGAGCTGTGGGCCTGAAAGGGTTAAAAATGGGATTAAAATGGGGTTAAAAACGGGTTAAAAATGGGGTTAAAATGGGTTAAAATGGGGTTAAAGGGGAGGAGAGCTTGTAATTGCGGGGCAGGGTGGAGCTGTGGGCCTGAAAGGGTTAAAAACGGGGTTAAAATGTGTTAAAAATGGGTTAAAATGGGTTAAAAACGGGGTTAAAAACGGGTTAAAAATGGTTAAAAATGGTTAAAAATGGGGTTAAAGGGGAGGAGAGCTTGTAATTGCGAGGGAGGGTGGAGCTGTGGGCCTGAAAGGGTTAAAAACGGGGTTAAAATGGGTTAAAAATGGTTAAAAATGGTTAAAAATGGGTTAAAATGGGGTTAAAGGGGAGGAGAGCTTGTAATTGCGGGGCAGGGTGGAGCTGTGGGCCTGAAAGGGTTAAAAACGGGGTTAAAATGGGGTTAAAAATGGTTAAAAATGGGGTTAAAGGGGAGGAGAGCTTGTAATTGCGAGGGAGGGTGGAGCTGTGGGCCTGAAAGGGTTAAAAACGGGGTTAAAATGGGGTGAAAACGGGGGAAAATGGGAAAAAAATGGGATTAAAGGGGAGGAGAGCTTGTAATTGCGGGGCAGGGTGGAGCTGTGGGCCTGAAAGGGTTAAAAACGAGGTTAAAATGGGGTGAAAAAGGGAAAAAAATGGGGTTAAAGGGGAGGAGAGCTTGTAATTGCGGGGCAGGGTGGAGCTGTGGGCCTGAAAGGGTTAAAAACGGGGTTAAAAACGGGTTAAAAATGGTTAAAAATGGTTAAAAATGGGTTAAAATGGGGTAAAATGGGGTTAAAGGGTAGGAGAGCTTGTAATTGCGAGGGAGGGTGGAGCTGTGGGCCTGAAAGGGTTAAAAACGGGATTAAAATGGGTTAAAAATGGTTAAAAATGGGGTTAAAGGGGAGGAGAGCTTGTAATTGCGGGGCAGGGTGGAGCTGTGGGCCGAGAAATGGTCCTGAAAGGGTTAAAAACGGGTGAAAAATGGGGTTAAAAATGGTTAAAAAGGGTTTAAAACGGTTAAAAAGTGTTAAAAACGGGGTTTAAAAAGGGCTTAAAAGGGATTGAAAGGGATTTAAAAAGGGTTTAAAAGGGTTTAAAAGGTTAAAAAATATTAAAAAATTGATTAAAAGTGTTTAAAAAGGAGTTAAAAAAGAGTTAAAAACGGTTAAAAAGGGGTTTAAAAATTGGGATTTTTTTTAATGGGGGGAGGGGGATTTTTTGCGGGACCCCTCCCCAATTCCCAATTAATTCCCGAAATTTGGGGATCCCGAAATTCCCGTCTGACCTTGGCAGGAGAATCCAGGCTCGATTCCCTCCAGAGCCCCAGGGGGGGCCTCGTTTGTCCCTCGGGGCTCCCTGAATTGGGGGAAAATTCCGGAAATTTGGGACCCTCACCCCAAAAAAAATTCACTTTAAAAGTTTAGAGACCCCAACCCAAAAAAAACCCTAAAAAAACTCCAAATTCCCCCCAAAAAAATTCCCTTTCTTTACCCTAAAGCCCCCCAAAATCCTCAAAATCATCCAAAATCCTCCCAAAAAACCCCAAATTCCCCCAAAATCCCCCCGGAAAGTTCTGGAATTTGATCCTGGCAATAAATCCACCCCGAAAAGTGCCCAGAGCCCTCCTAAAAAAGACCTAAATACCCCCAAAACCCCCCAAAATGCTCCCAAAATCCTCCCAAAATCCCCCAAAATCCTCCCAAAATTTTCCAAAATCCTCCCAAAAAACCCAAAATCCCCAAAAAACCCCCAAAATGCTCCCAAAATCCC